>WITN01000545.1:0-60269 GCA_015025155.1 Lactarius quietus
TGTCCTGTAAGTCCTCCCTGATCTTCTCCAGATTTAACTGGGTTGTGTTTCGTTCATGCTTCTTGTTCATTGCTCTTATTCCCCTGTAGGCTATCGCTTGCGTCATCGTTGAGAGCTTTGCTCCCTGCACATCAAACTGTTCCGGTATTGATAGGTCGAAAACATCCTCTTCCATTTTCTCAGCCCCCTTTTCGCTAGTTTATCGCATTCTTCGTTTCCCTTGTCTCCACTGTGCCCTTTTACCCATTGGAACGTAGTGGGTGCCGATCGTATCCTCAGTAGGTACGCCGCTTTTTGAACCATTTTTTGTTGCTGATTTCTATCCATCCTCTGTCTTCCCAGTCCTTTAGGTGTTCCGCTAGTCCATCTATCGCATATTTGGAGTCCGATACAATCGTTAGTGGTGCATAGGTTGGGAAGTTTTCAAGAGCGGAGATCACCGCTGCTAGTTCTCCTACTTGGTTTGTTTGGGCTAAACCTGGTATTTTCAGGGCTTTGTTGCGTTCATCTTCCTTGGAGAACCACACTCCTACTCCAGCTTTCGCATTCGCACTTCCGTTTGTACATGCATGACCCGTCTGTGTACACTGTCATATGTTCTTTTGGGGATCACTACGCTTCATGCCAGGCGTTGTCGCTCTGCTGGCATACTCAAGATTTTTTCCAGGTCCACAAAGGCTCTGATATTACCCGGTTTCCAATGAAGTGTATTTGTGCTGTTGTACAGATTGTGCAGTGCCAGGATAAATGCTCCCGATTCTATGTTGCAGTGGATATGACCCGATTTCTTCTAGGTGGCGTGCTACACAATATTGAGCTTCTACTAGGTGATACAGGTGGATAATTAGCAGGTGTTTCATATGAGGCGATACGCAACCCTTCTGGGGGGCGATGGGCGGTGGACGGTGTTGTGGGTTTCATTTTCTAGTGTGCTATGCATTGGATGGTCTCTTAGGGCAAAAGCCCGACCTTACATCGTCAGTGTCATGGTGGGTCATGAGATATTAAGATTACAGGGGTATGCGTGGGGGTATCAGTATTGTACACGATGTTATAGGTATAAATAAGTATAAATGGCTGGAGTGTGCGGTTGTGGGCGGCGGCATGTTGGGTGGTGCAGGTCACTTGCATGGTGGGACACGGGGGACATTGGAGTGGTAAAGCTTGCCACAACTTCGTAGACGGGGTTTGGTGGTGGGGTGTAGTTGGGGGATTGAGAAGTGAACTATGCTGGCGAGCGGTGTTGACAAAAGTATGGCGGAGGTGGACAATATAGGAATTTTAGCAGGAAGAGGCCGGTGTACTCTCGGCCCACTGGGCCTTCTGCTTGGTGTGCAATTCCCTGTTAAAACGTGGTTTGTCTGTACTAGCTTCTAGTGACAGGTGGCTTGGACTTATGGGGTCTTACTGTGCTCGGGCAGCGTTTCTCGGTAGTGGATGTCAGTTCTGTTTGTTATTGTTTACTAGGGGGGTTGTTTTTCGGTTCAAGGTTGATCACGCTCTTAGGAGTGGGGGGGAATTCAGTTCTGGATCGCTATAGTACAGTGTTTAGCTTGGTTAGGTGCTGTGGGAGTGTTCATTCGGTGGTGAGCTGATTGCCTGGTTTTGTACGGGTGGGGAGGATATGTGGCCCTTGTGGGCGGTGTGCGTTGTGTACGTCTCACTATGAGGATTTTTTTTGGGTTTTCACCCAGTGCTTTGGTTATTTTCTTTTCGTTTTTTGTTGGTTGTATGCGTCCAGGGATATCACCCTGGTTTGGGGGGTCGGTGGTGTCTTTCCGTGGGCACACGGTATGTTTTGGTTATGTGTGTGTGCCCATCCTTGCCCACGCTTTGCGTGGGAACACCTTACCACCGTGGTGGTTGCGGTTCAAGGTCCCCTGGTGGTGCGGTTCCATAGCATGGCTAGACGGGAGCCGGCCGGTCCGGCTACTGTCCGGCAACTGAACCGGTCCCAACACCTCGTGTTGATTAAGTTTGATTTAATACACGAAGCCAGTCACATGTTCCTAGGCTGTCCTCGTCTCACCTTGTCGACGTTCACTCTCTGAGTCGCACTATGTCGTCCTCGTCCAACGTCCAGCGGTCCTCCTCCGCTCCAATCCTTGCTCCAAACTTCCAACCAATTTTCGATGACGCACTCAAACGGTACAAGAAGAAGACCGGAAAGGATCTCACCACCCACCCGCTCGCAAAGGAGATAAGAAATTGTGGTTCTCCGGACGACATCGTTACCGTACTTCAAAAGAAAGCTGACGCACTGAATCAATCCCAGAGCGGCGATGAGCGACTCACAAAGTGGCTTACACCAACGGTGAACGTCCTCAACCTACTTTCTGCCACCGTCGGTCAGGGAGTTGGAACGGTAAGTCCAGCACACTGCTTCACTCTAAATAAATTGTAACGATGATCGATGTTCAGGTATTCCCCCCTATCCAGACCATCTTCTCTGGGGTCAATATCCTCCTCGTGGTGAGTTTTCTTGCTCTGTTCCGCTGTGTGCACTGGCATAATAACATCTCACGCAGGCGACGAGGGACACGGCTGCGCAACGAGATGTGCTTATCGAACTCTTCAACAAGATCGAAGGCTTCTTTGTGCGCCTCCAGACCTATACAGAGGCCACACCAACCACGGCGATGAGGAATGAAATGGGAAAGATCGTGGCGGAAGTGCTGTGTATGCTTGCTATCATGACAAATGTGATGAAGCAAGGGCGAGCGAGTAGGTTCATCTCTGGAGCCGAGCTTCCCCTCACTTATTTTCAACCAGAAACATTTCTTAAGAAACTGATCGGGAGGAACGATGTTGAGGACGCGTTACAGAGGTTGGAGAAATTAGAACAGGGGGAGCTCCGTACAGTGAATGCGGAAGTGTTTAAAACGACAAGTGATATCAAAGACGTCGCCACCGGGCTCAAGGAGACCACCAGTGATATCAAGGACGTCGCCACTGGGCTCAAGGCGACCACCAGTGATATCAAGGATTGTGCGTTGCTTGATCGTCTCATCGTGCCATTTATACTGAAACTCTTCGGATTAGATGCTGAAGGAACATCAAAAATGGTGAAGCAAATCGTCAGCTCCCACAAGTGTTCGCATTGTCTACCTCATCACGAATGCCGGTGAAAGCTCACACAAGATTGTAGGGGAAGAGCTCCACAGCTGGCTGACTCCGCCTGATGCATCGACGAATCACAACATCGCATGCAGCTCTCAGCACGAGAAAACTGCAGACTGGGTTTTCAGCGAGGAAATCTACAAGGAATGGGAGTTGTCGGGATCCTTGTTGTGGATTCATGGCAAAGGTCAGTCCTCATACTGCGGGGTTCACACGTCACTAACGAGTTCCGTGTTTGTAGCTGGCTCGGGAAAGAGCATCCTCTGGTTCGTCGTTTAAATGTCACTTCGTACGCAGGAGCTTATATCCTTGTCCAGTTCGTCAATAATCAAGCACGTGATCACTCAGCGCAATGCCGGGTCAGCCTCCGTCGCCTATTTTTATTTCGATTTCAGAGATGAGAACAAGAAGCATCGCCGCGACCTCCTTTCTTCACTTTTGATTCAGTTTTCTTCTCGGTCCACGCCATGTCTTAGCGTCCTCTCCCGCCTCTATTCAACCCATGACAGTGGCAAGGAACAGCCCAGCGAACACGCTTTGGTGCAGTGCCTCAAAGACATGCTCAAGGAACTTTCCCTATCTCAACTGCCCACTTACATTATCTTGGACGCCGTTGACGAATGTCCCAACACGTCTGGCATTCCACCTCCGCGAGAACAGGTCCTCGAACTTGTGAAAGATCTCGTTGGCCTTGAACGTCCGAATCTGCGTATATGTGTAACAAGTCGACCAGAGATCGACATTCGTACGGCTCTCGAACCTTTGGCATCGGGTCATCTCTCCCTTCATGATCAACTTGGACAGAAGAGAGATATCACAGAATATGTCAACGCTGTTGTTCAATCCGACACCAAAATGAAAAGATGGCGAGAGGAGGACAGAAAACTGGTTATCGATAGACTCTCAGAGAAAGCCGATGGCATGTAAGCGGATATTGATTCTCTACAATCCTTTCTCTTAGCTTAACATTGGTTTTCAGGTTTCGATGGGTGTTCTGTCAGCTGGAGATGTTGAGGCATTGTCTTGCTCCCAGTCTTCGGGACCAACTAAACGAGCTACCGGAAAGCCTGGACGAGACATACAAGCGGGTGCTAAAAGAGATCGAATCTACCAAGCAAGGTCGCTATGCGCGCCGTCTGTTGCAGTGCCTTGTTGTGGCCATGCGGCCGCTTCGTGTTAAGGAGCTCGCAGAGGTTCTTGCGTTTAACTTTGATGTGGCCGAGGGAGAGGTCCCGGGATTTAACAATGAGTGGCGATGGGCAGACCAAGAACAAGCAGTGTTGTCTACTTATTCAAGCTTGATTTCCATCGTTGGCGACGATGGTTCCCGGGTTATCCAATTTTCGCACTTTTCAGTAAAAGAATACCTCACATCCGATTGTCTCGCCAGCGCAAGTGGAGATGTCTCGCGATATCACATTGTTCCTGAACCTGCACATCTAATACTTGCGCAGGCCTGCCTTGCCGTTCTACTCAGTTTGGATGAACCCATCGATGTGGACAAAGACCAGGCATACTGCAACTCTCAGGTCATAGACGAGAAATATGACAAGGACTTTCCTCTGCTCATATATGCTGCTGTGAACTGGACTTCCCACGCCCAGGTCGCGAACGTGTCGTCATGCCTGAAAAATGTGATCAAGACTCTCTTTGACGCGGACAAGCCGTATTTTTTAGCATGGAGACTGATTAGCGACAGGAGGGACAATATTATTGTCCCGGAACACATGCGAGACAGCCACCTGTATTGGGCTGCTCATTATGGATTCTATGACCTAGTTCAGCACCTCGTCAACAAACACCCAGAGCAAGTATATTTCGATGAGAATGCTTATTACTCTCCCCTGATCGCGGCATTAGCGTACGGGCCACACATTTCGGTTGTGGAACTCCTCATTGAGAATGGCGCGCGTGTTCATATTCGGGGAGCCCCTCCACTTTGCCGTGCAATCAGATTATCCCAGTCAAATGATGGTCGTGTCCGTGCCGTTCAGTTTCTACTCAAACACGGTGCATATGTCAATGCTGGTGACGACAGTCTCGGAACTCCTCTGCATTGTGCAGCAGAGGTGGGATGTCTCAAGGTGGCTCGGATATTACTCGAACACGGGGCAGATGTCACTCTTCAAAACGACTATGGCCAGGTTCCGTTGCACCTAGTATCGAACTCATGGCGGTGTGTCGAAGAGGAAGGCGACCGCTTGACTCTTGCGGAATTATTACTGGCAGCACGCTACGCGCCACCGAATGTGAACGTACAAGATATAGAGGGCACAACCCCATTACATCTTGCATCATATCATAGGCAGCCGGAGATTGCCCAGCTGCTGATAGACCATGGTGCAAATGTCCATGCGTTGAATTTTCAACACCGGAACTCATTGCATGAACTGTCACGATTTGTTGTGCACAACCTTCGCAGTGGAGCGTGGAGCGGAGTAGACCTCGAGAATGCTCAGAGAGTCGTACAGCTTTTACTGGAGCATGGAGTGGACGTGGCTGCACTTGATAAGGATCACATGACCCCATTGCACTTGGCATCTTCCAGTGGGACGCTCGAGATAGTGCAACTGCTACTTGACCATGGGGCGAAAGCCAAAGTGAAGAATGTTCATGGCCAGACCTCTCTGCATCTCGTATCACAAGGCGATGTTTTCGGGTCTGAAAATGCCAATATCACACAGCTATTACTGGAGCTCGGCGGCGTGGATGTGGACGCGCGGGATGACCACCAGGCAACCCCATTACATTTCGCATGCTCCCATGGAAAATTTGAGACCACACAAGTGTTGCTCAAGAAAGGTGCAGATGTCAACGCACGAAATGCCGATGGCCAGACCCCACTGCACCGCGTATCTCAGGGCTCAAGTTTTTTCCTTGACGACAAGCCCTGTGTGGCACAGCTAATATTAGAGTGGGGTGCAGACGTGAATGCACGAGACAAGGACCAGGCGACTCCGTTACATTTGGCGTCCCACTTGTCAAAGTTGGAGACTGTACGGGTGGTGCTTGGTCATGGTGCAAATATTCACGTGAAGAACGTCCATGGCCAGACCCCACTGCACATGATTTCACAAGGTGGTACTATGATCGACGGAACTGGTCTTGTGCAGCTGTTACTGGATCAAGGTGCAGACGTGAATGCACAAGACAAAGACCTGGCCACCCCTTTGCTTTTGGCTTCTTTCCATGCAAGGACCCTAACTGCAGAGGATTTGTTAAGAAATGGTGCAGACCCAAACACTGTGAATATTCATGGCCGAAACGCATTGCACCTAGTATCACAAACTTCACAAGATAAATACTTCCAGTTGGTAAATCTATTGTTGGAGCAGAGTGTGGACATAAATGGACGAGACAAGGAGAAGAGGACCCCGTTACATTTGGCATGTCTCCATGGTGTCTCCGACGCCGCGAGTTTGTTGCTTGACCACGGGGCACAGGTTGATGCAGAAGACATCTGGGGTCACACTCCATTGCACCAAGTGCCACTGGGTAATCGAAACTACCATAGTTTTGGCGAGAAACCATGGTATAAAAGAAGCACAAGTGATTTCCTTTATCTTGCAGAACAATTACTGGAGCATGGTGCAGACGTAAACACACCAAACAATCAACACGAAACCCCTCTACATCTGGCATCACGCCTACGGATGCATGAGATGGCGCGGTTTCTTCTCGAGCACGGTGCCGACGTTAATGTGAAGAACTCCGAGGGAAAGTCCCCAATCCAGCTTGCCACCAGGAGAAAAGGGAAGGCGATGAGGCGATTGTTGTTGGGATATTCCGCCAAGCAAGAGTGATGGTCTATGATTGTATTGTGTGTACTCTAGCTCGATGACAGATTAGTGTGGATACGCATAGCTTTTTGTAGTATTTGTTTGAATATGTTGATGGTAGATGGTAGTCGTATAAGCGTAAAAATATATCGTGGAAATCATGTTCTTTACCTCTTCCCGCCTTGCGCTTTAACGAAGATATTGTGCCTCTAACTTCCCTCGTGACATTCCTCCCTCGCTTTATCCGCGCCTCCGCGTAGGCCAGCATCTCTGTCACGCAATTTGGTGAGCTATAGAGCATGAAGTTCATAAATCAGTGATCGTGGTTGGTAGCTTCAAGACGCAAGTGCAGGCAGTAAATGGTCAAGCGCTCACGAGAATGGGATGCACAACGTGGGAAGGCGATGCAAGTGAGAAGCGAGTGCCACCATATGAATGCATTGGCCACGAGAGGGGGAGAACAATCAGTCGTGAGCTATGATCGTATAGGTAGGACGTACTAGACAGGTGACCATTTGCGCTGTGAGGTTCGGCTGGGCTTATGACACTCGCGTTTCTACATCGCTTACTACACAACAGCCTCATTTGTCTTGAGTCTAATGATTTTCACGCTCCAGAGACGAATTTCTCGCTAGAATTGTTAGTCGATGGGGGACCTGCATCGGAATTCGTAAGAGTCCTTGCAGGGGAACGAATGGGGGGCTGATTTGAGCTTACATCCCTACTGTAGAAGTTAGTAACGAGTATAAAACTCTTTCATCGCGTACAGAGGAGAGAGAATTGTGTCTGAGGAGAGAGGCGTGGGTCCAGAGCGGAAGAGCACAACGAGAAGTGCGCAAGCGTGGAAGCGTCGGAAAGCTTGTTGGAAAGCGGTTGGCCTGCTTGAGGCTGAGCGCTGGGCGCCTACGTTTCCTCAAGTGTATTGGCACCTTAGCTCTCTAACTGACGAATATAACTTGCGGTGCCAATTGCGGTGCAGTGGCGCAGGGGAGACATGGAGACAATGATGATATCGGACGTTGACCGGGCCGGATATACGGGCCGAAGTCAGCGCAACCACACGAGCTTGCCAATCATGATATAAAAAATTCCAGATCTCGTCCACTCGCATCCACAACACCCCCCAACTTCATCAACAACACCAGTAACACAAATGGCGCTTCCAAAATACCCAACCGAGCAATTCCCCTCTTCCCACTTCCTCATCTGTGGCGGATAGATCCTGTTGCATCGACCCGCGCACCACTGCAGGTCTTCCTCTTACACCACAATACACACAACTAGTAGCTTCTGACAAAGGAGCAAAGACCGTGGTGAAGACGTGACCGCGACGAGACTCGAGAAGATGGGCCAGTCGTACCAGCAGCTGCCACTCAACGTCATCACACGGGCACCCGCTTCAGGCACGAAGACGACGGCTGAGGCTGTGTCAAACCCTGGGAGCTGGAAGCTATTCATGTTCACCATGCGGCGCACAGAGGACCGGGAGGTGAAGTTCATGTAATGGGTCGCGTTCACGGAGAAGGCGACGTTCCAAGCGATCATAGATGTGATCGCGAAGGCTGTCGAGCTGGTGTGTGCGACGCATCCCGAAGGCACTGATGATCCCACCTTCCAGACGAGAGCGAGCGCTCATCGACATTTTTCCGGAAGACCTGCTCCTACTATCTTCCCCACCAGCTCGTCCAGCAGTAATTCCCGTGCTCTTCAACGAAGTGTGCCCTAATCGCGCCACCATCGATTGCGAAGCATCCAACTCTACTCTTTCTAGCGAATTTGCAGCGACGACCCTTCACGCATTACTCAACTTGCTCGAACGCTTCAACACACAGGGGACCGGAGTATTGAAGTCAAGGAGTGCTCAGGTCAATTTTCGATTTCTGGTGCGTCAATCTCCGTTACTTTATGACTCTATTTGATTCATGTTATTTGGCGACTTGTGAAGATTTCTCAATATATGGCCTTCATTCTTGTCGTCTATCCTCGGCACTTTCCTGTTCGCCGCTGATCTTAGCTGCGATCGCGACAAACATCAACAGTATCCATCCCTCGCTCTCCTCTGTCACCCAATTACGTCACACCATCTTCTCGATTCCCTCCTCTCTCGGGCCTACTCGCGTATTTGCCGTGGCGACTACTTTGGCCACCGCATGCACATCGCCAACCGTATGCTTCGAGTGCCCAGGCTTACCCGACCGATGTTTTCTACCGGAGATGGTGTCAGCGAGGGATACGCCGCCAGAGAAGCTCGCGTGTTGCTGAGCCGAGTGTTTCACGGAGGTGGAACATCTCGTCGTACAGTGAGGCGCGCCCAGGGCTGAATCCTGCGACGCTGCTCTCATGAGCGTATCTGCTCACGAACTCGTGTCTAGGACGAGCCGCGATCTGCATCTCACGCACGAACAACGTCATGCACAGGTGATGATGTGGCCATCATCCGGCGCGCCGAGGTCTTTTTCGGGAACGAAGTTCGTTCTCCATTTGTCCCCCCTCTTTCCACTGATGATAGACAGTTTGCAATCTGACGTCAAATGTGGTCACGACTCATGCTGCACGTGGCGCAGCGCCTCAAGCGAGACTGTTAGTGAGCTGATGTGGAGGAGTACAGGGTTTGAGAACGTCCCTAGAATTGTTTATGAACGAAGACGATTGTATACATATGGTATACGCCTGCGAGACTGACGTATATGCTACGTATATATCCATTGTGGCAATCAGCAATCCTTTCCGACCTTTATGCAGGTGAGACGAGGTGAGACGAATATGGATGAGTGAGAGCAGCCACATGGCCTGGGGAACGGCGACACGGTACGAGAGAGCTGCGGGAAGATTGAACTCCATGATCTCGTTCGTCCACCGATACTACTCGTTTCTAAGCGCACCATATTACCCTTGGGATAGCCTTAATTAGTACTCAGAGGTGACGAGGACTTCCTCGATGTGGAGGCGGTGCCGGGCTGCAACTGCATGTTGGAAGAAAGGGTATGAGGGCACATGTACGCGTGACGAGATTGAGACGCTGGATGGCACTGTCTCAAGGGACGCTTACTCACCGAAACGGGAAATGCGCGTGTTCGAATCCGGCTGCAGCACAGCTACCGAGCCAACTTGGATATGGACACCCGTTCGTGAGCACGTACATGCATGGGAGAGGTGTCACGGGAAGCAGCGCCATGCGTGACGATCTACTACTGTATCTCCAGGAAGCGGTGAGAGATATAGCGGGCGAGAATGTCGGGCTGTACGTTGCTCGCTGACGCCACATCCGGTGGAGAGAATCGGCTCAAGGAGCCTAGGAATTCCGCACCGAAGTGCACAGACTGGCTGGTAACTTGCAAACACTGGTTGATGTAGTCGCTGTGGCGGATATGCGATGCGTGTTGAACCGAGAGAGAGGAACGAGAGCCTAGGGCAAATGAGGTGACGGAGAAGAGCATGGGATGATGGGGTGGATAATATTGTCATTTGCGGCGATCGCGTTATGATCAGAGCCGGACGGGATGAGTGACTCAATATGTGATATTTGGTGAGGGAAGATGATGTGGAGAGGAGTCTCGACAAAACAACATAGAGTCAGAAAGCCATGAAGGAGATTGACGCACCAAAAAAAAAAAAATCGAAATCTGACACCGGAACGCCTTGACTTCGACAAACCGGTCCTCTGTACATTCGAGCAAGTCGAGCCATGCCTGGATTGTGGCTGAGGATGATTCAGTGGGTGGGCTTGAGTGTTTTGCGATCGATGATGAAGCGACGAAGGTATGCTTTATTGTAGAAGTTGTGGAAGAGCCGTGTGTGCCGGGGTCTCAGAGATGTTGGGCTGAGTTTGGCAGCATCGTCGGCAACTCGCTGGCTCTGCGCCAACACCAATTTATGGAAAGCAAGAGTGAGCAGCTTCATTTTTCATATTCGAGATTTCGGCTAAGCTAAGCGAGATCCGGCGCCAGATATCCGGTATCCCAAATTCCATTCCGATTTCAAATTATGTAATTTGTCCCTGGGACCATTGTCCTGGGACCTTCGACATATATGGACACATTGTACTTGTCAACAGTGAGCGTGCTGCCTCTGTGCACCTTTTCCATAGGCACTAAAATTTCAAATATATTTTAAACTCCGCTATCTCAGCTGTCCACGCACGCTGATTCCAGCCAGTATTCCCTTACCTTTGTCCTCTCCTTTCCTTGTCTTTTTCTCTGCCTACGCGGTCACATATGTCACGATCCTCAGCCATGTGCAAATCGAATTAAGGGTCCGTGCGTCAGGTGTTACGTGCGAGGTGCACGTGAGCCTGACTTAGGCGACGTGGCGATGAACGTGATGACTTAGCCAAACTGCAGTACTCAAGCACGAAGGCTGAGTGTCGTCTCAACGCGCGAAGGCGGAGTCTGCTTCCGAGAGTCTTGGGTGGTTATCTTCCGATTGCCTCCGAGAGACCACAAGACAATAGAGATTCGAGATGTTACAAGAAAACCAAGCTATCGACTACACCAGTTGATAGCTTCCTTATAAAGATCCTGTCGGGGTCCGCCTTCATCAGCGAGACCGCCACTACTACTAATACCGCTAGTCGGCTGTGTAATCGTACAGTAATCCCATCAGTCATTGTACAGTAATGATCACCAATCGTCCTCCTTGCCTTGGTAAGTATTCGGGAGCGACTCATCATCCCGCTTACCATAACCACAATCCTGGGCGTAACATCACCCCCTTCACATGGGTGAGCGCCCTCGCTCCACAACCCAATTCGGTACCATAGTGAGTCCAACATCTGTCTCATGCTCATCTCGTATTCTCATGAGGGTGTGCGTCCTTCCTAACTGTTTTGCCGAGTGTCGTGAGCGATCGACGTGCACGAAGATTTCATCTTCGAGCTTCTTGATTGCAGCCTCCAGCTCTTTGATGACCTCCTGGGACGCGCAGTAGCGCCTTACCTCAGCTGTGAGGGATATATCTCCCAGCCGAGCCAGGGCCTCATCTACCTGTCGCTGTCCCCGGAAGTCAGCGTGGAGGTATTGCAGCTCTTCACGGGTGTACTCAGCTGCTGGCCCCATGTCCCAACATGGCTCGGTGTGTATGTCTCCTTGGTATATGGGCGCGTATCGCCCCATCGTCCCGAAAACCTCCGGGTTGTCGAGCATCCTTACCCGCACGTATCTGGCAGGGATGCGTCGACCCTCATGTTCGATCACCATGGGTACCCAGTTCATCCCATTATTGAGGACAAACCCGCTGGGGGTAGGCGATACGGTACGGACAGGGCGCCTCGGCGCATCCGCTTGGCGTGTGGTGACGGGTGAGGGGTCGCGTGCCTCTTGGTATGGGGGTAACCCTCGTGCCGCGTAACCGGCCTCCGCCATCGGTCCATAGATGACAGCAACTGGCGGTGATCGGTTCTCGTCATCCTGGGCTTCTTCGGTAGCATCGTTGTCTTCATTGTCGGCTCGAGGGGGGATGTGCAGAGGGGCGCAGTGACAGTAACTTTGTGGGTTGTCACATCGGGTACAGATGACATGGGCATCATGGTATGATCCGTCGGAGGATTCATCGCTGTCATATCAATCGACAGCGGTGGTGGATGTGAAGGCGGTGGAGGGCTGGAGGATACTTGCCTCATCAGCCGCTGTGTTATGACGTAGCCTGACTTAGGCTCCGCACGCGATGGCAATATGATATGACTCAGCAGGATGTGTCAACACACGAAGGTGTGACCAAGACCTAAGGACACCTGAAAGTGCCTTCCTAAGGGAGCGAATGCAAGCGAACTTCTTAGAGGGTAGAAGCCGACTAGATTCAGAGAAGATACAAGAGAGTCAAGCTGTCGACCACATCAGTCAACAGCCACCTTATATCGTATCTTGACTGTACGCCTTCGTCAGCGATACAGCCACTACTACTACTGCTTGTTAATCGTCCACTAATACTAACGCCACTACTACTACTACTATCAGTCATCCCCAGTCATCGTACAGTAAGAGTATCAGTAATCAACATAGTTCGATATGAGTAAGATTCGAGAGCGACTCGTCATCTCGCTTACTATGACCCCCGACAGCGGTTCATGACATCACCCCCTTTACAAGGGTGAGCGCCCACGCTCCACAACCCAGCTCGTCACCGTAGTAAGCCCCACATCCGTCTCATGTTCGTCGCGTACCCGCCTGAGAGCGTGTGCGCGCCCAAGTTGTCGCGATGAGTGCATGGCCCTGTCGATGTGGACGAAGATGTCGTCCTCCAGCTTTTTGATGGCCTGCTCGAGCTCGGCTACAACTTCCATGGACGCGCGGTAGCGCCTTACCTCGGCTTGGAGGGATATGTCTCCTAGTGTAACGTCCCAGGTCACGGTATGTATCTGACCTAACACATAAGTCACGGGACAATTGGGAACGATGGGATCGAGAGCGGTAAGGGGGATGACGAGTCGCTCCCTAATACTTACCAAGGATATGTGGACGATTACTGATGAGCTGACTGAGGCTTACTGTACGATTACCGAGTTGCTTACTGAACATACGTGGACGATTACACAGCAGAGTAGTAGTAGTGGCGGTCTCACTGATGAAGGCGGACCGCAACATAGTACTTAAGGAAGCTATCGACTGGTGTAGTCGATAGCTTGGATTTCTTGTAACATTCTCACCTTGTTATCCAAGTCGTGGTTTCTATCTTCCTCTCTACTCGTCCTTTCGGACCGCGTTCGCACAAGTGAAGACTCCGCCTTCGAGCGTTGAGACGATACTCTGCCTTTGTGCTAGAGTTATTCAGGCCGCTGAGTCACCGCGTTCATCTTACGTTGCCTAAGTCAGGCTGACGTGCACCTCGCACGTAACACCTAGCCGGGCGAGGGCCTCGTCTACCTGTCGCTTCCCACGGAAGTCAGAGCGGAAATAGCCGAGTTCTTCACGAGTGTACTCAGCTGCGGGGCCCATGTCCTGACATGGCTCGGCGTGGATATCGGCTCGGTAGACGGGAGAGTATTTTCCCATCGTCCCGAATACCTTGGGTGTTACGTTCCCACTGAACATTGATCCGACTTGGATCCGATGGGTCTTCCTTGCTTCAACTCTGAGCAAAGCGCACGGCTTCTGAACTCAGGAACGACTTTGATCGACTTGTAAAGGGCAAATAACCAATAAGGTCCCCTAAGACCGCCTAGCTTGAGGTTCATTACAAGGTGGCGACGCCTAACTCTTAAGTTGGCAACAAGAAAGTCACTGTGAACAAATGACTCTGCTATAAGACTGTCTGCACCTCTTGAGAAGAATACAAGTGGGTTTTAAGACAACTAAGCTAGCGAACCATAGTGCAGCTTGTATAGTATTTATAGTAAATGTCCGTCAAGCCACAAAGGCGACACCATAGTATGAGTAGTAAATAACAAGCATGATGACTCACAGGTCAATAAGCAACATCGTAAGCAATTCGTAAGGCATCAATAAGCCATCAGTAAGTGTCCCCACCAATGAGTGACCAAGCACATCCATCTAGTGAGTAAGCAACCACAGGGCATCAGTCAGCCCACCTCATCGCATAAGTAAGCGATCACCAATGAGTAAGCGAATGTGTAAGTGAATGTCTAAGCATCACCAAGCAGAAACGATACCAATAGTAAGCCAATAATAATGCATCTGTAAGCAATGGCTCCGGCGCTAACACAGGCGCTCCTTGGACTAATCCATCTTGAACACATACCCGAAAGGGGATCAAACCCGGCCCGCTGGAGTACGTCCCAACGGTAGCCACGGCCCGCTGACATCGGCAGCATCAGGTCGCTGGTCTTACACCGCACAATCGCTATCCGTCGTCGTTGGTCGTCTTCAGGACACAACTGTCTTCCGCCAATTCCATGGCTTCTTCCAACGTCCCTTGAGTTATTAGTTAGGCCAGATACATACTGTGACCTGGGACCATTCCATCCTTGCACGCCCCCCTGACTTATTGCTTAGGTCAGATCCCGTGACCTGGGGTTTATCACATGACCATGTCACGTGACCCTCAACCGTCCTGTAGTGATCCTCCTGCCAGCATTTGGGGTACTTCCGCAAGTGATTAGGTTACTCACGAGCTGGCGGACTCTGCACGCCTCGTCATAAGCAAGGTAGCTGTCGTCTTCTGCCGCTACGAGTGCACGTACGGCCTCCTCTTCTTCGATGTCTTCTTTTGCACGTGATTCCCAGGTATGCGCTTCTGGGTAATCTTGGCAATTCTTCCAGTGTTCGTGGAGACACTTGCGCTGCTTGTAGGTTGGCGTAGGGTCTGAGCGTAACATCGGGGTTGTCTAGCATGCGGACGCATACGTACTTGGCGGGGATTTGTCGCCCTTCGTGTTCGATGACCATGGGTACCCAGTTCATCCCGTTGTTGAGGATGAACCCGCCTGGAGTAGGCGATATGGCACGGAGAGGGAGCCTTGTCGCATGCGTTCGGCGCGTAGTGACGGGCGATGGGTCGCGTTCTTCCCTATAGGGGGGGAGACCGCGCGCTTCGTATCCCTGCTCCGCCGTTGGTCCGTAGACAACAGCAACTGGAGGTGGTCGGTGCGTTTCATCTTCGGTTTCTTCGGCAATGATGCGGACTTGGGGAGGTATAGGCAGGGGAGCGCAGTGGCAATAGTTGGGGGGGTTGTCGCATTGGATGCAGACAACCCTGGCTGCGTGGTAAGACTCGTCGCTACTGTCATCTTCATCTTCGCTATCGGTGGCGTCGACGGCGGTGGTGGCGAGTGAGGCGTTGGAGATGTTGACACTACCGACGACGGTGGTAGTGAGGGAGGTTGCGGACTGGTTGAAACTCGCCTCATTAATAGATGAATCCTCATCCTCCTCTCCGCTGCCGTCCTCTTCACCACCTGATCCATCCTCCATGAGGTCATTACCTCCTTCAATAGGCCGTACTCCCTCCTCATCGTCCTCCACTCTTCCGCTTGCGGGAGTGGGGAATTGCCTGCGAGCCTCGGCCAGGTCTCGGGCAGCTTGGTCTCGTTCAGCGGTGGCTCTGACATGCTCGAGAGCAGAGCAAAACTGATCGTTGATATTGTTGTTGTGGTCGTAGGTTTCGAGTGTGTCAACGTGGGGGATGGTGATCTCGTCAAGGTTGATAATGGAGAGAGGGACATGTGCCATTGAATTGGATGGTGCGGAGGGTGATGGCGTTTCTACCATCGTTGCAGCTGCTTTTATGTGAGTTTCAGCCTTCGGGTTTAATCGTGAGAACTTCCTTATCTCTTCCTCCGCATGGACATCGTTCCATGGGACCCACTGATTTTCCGAATCCGTGTATCCCTTCTATTTGATGAGATATTGAAGTTTGCGCCCTGTCCTGACCTTCTAGAGGCTATCACTTTTTCGACCTCATATTCTTCCACACCTTCGATCAATTCTGGTGGTGGGCGTAGGTAGTTTACGCCGTGCATACGTGTTTCTTTGTAAGGTGTGAGCAAGTCTGTGTGAAACACGTCATGTATCTTCCATTGCGGGGGTAGTTTGAGCCGATAATTCACAGGGGACATCACCTGGACAACCTCAAATGGTCCCTGTCTCCTGGGCGCAAGTTTGGCGGTGGGTTGATGGGTTCGTAGATTGCGCCCATCTAGCCAAACTCGTTCACCTAGGGTGTATTTGGGCGTATCTTTGTGTTTGATCCATGACTTCTGGGCTCTTATCATATTTCCTGGGCGTTCCGACGGGCTTCGGTTAATTGTTCTAACCTGCTAGACACACTTGGCAGGTTGATTGTCCCTGGCGCCCATTTATCTCTAGGGTGGTACCCCATCAGCGTGAAAAAGGGGTCTGTTTTGTGGTGCTGCTTATCGTGTTATTGTGAGCGAATTCCGCTAAAGGTAACTGTGCAGCCCAGTTATCTTGTTTTTCGTTAGTCCACAACCTGAGGTACTGTTCCAGCCACTGATTAGTGCGCTCTGATTGTCCGTCCATCCTCGGGTGATAGGCTGTCGATATATTTTGTTGGATGTTGAGGGTTTTGCATAGCTCCCTCATGAATTTTGCTGCGAATCGAGGGTCTCAATCGCTGATTATTTTGCTCGGGAGTCCGAATCGAGGAAGAACCTTCTGAGCGTATAGTATTGCCATTTCTTCTCCTGACATTGATTCTCGACAGGGTAGAAAAATCGATGCTTTGGAACAATCGTGATCGGTGATCGTCAGAATCGAGTCATACCCATCTGATGGTGGTAACTTAGTAATGAAGTCCACCGCGATGACTTCGAAGGGATTGGCTTCTAATCGCGGGTAGATGGGTTTGAATGGTGCTTTGGTGGGTCGAGTATTGACCTTGTGTCGTTGACACTCTGCACAGCCTTGCACATAGTTCATCACGTCGTTCTTCATGTTTGGCCACCAATAGTGTCAAGCTAGCAGTTCCCTTGTTTTTGCTATGCCCGGGTGTCCTGCCATCAATGCATCGTGATATGGTTTTATGACCTCCCTCAGTTCTTCGTCTTTGGTCGTAGTAACTACGACTTTCCCATTCTTGAACCATACGCCTTCTATCTTCTTGAGTTCATGGGGGCTTACCCATGTCGTGATTCGGGCTTCTTCCTGTATGATGGGGGTTGGCGAGATTCCTGTTACTGTTCGTATGAAGATTTTGTTCGGTAGTACCGTGACACGTTCATTGTCTTTTTCCCCCGTATCATAGTCTGGTCTTCTTGACAACGCGTCTGCTCTACCATTAGCTCTTCCTTTGAGATGATGTATCTCGATGTCGTATTCTTCCAGTTCCAGGACTTCTCGCGCTACTTGTCGACTGATTTTCTGTGGGTCTCGCCAGTATTGCAGATTCATGTGGTCGGAGAATACTCTAACCTTATGAGGTGATCCCACTAATAGATATCTCCAATTCCGTAACGCTTTTACGATGGCCAGTAGTTCCAAGTTGTATATGTCGTAATTTCGTTCAGCTTCATTGAGAGTGGCCGAATAGAATGCTATTGGGTGCTTCTTGCCATCGGATCCCTTCTGCATGAGTACTGCTCCAACGGCAAAGCCTGACGCGTCTACTTCGAGATCGTATTGTACCTTTGGATCTGGGTGAGCGAGAATCGGGTTACTCGTGATACGAGTTTTGAGCGTTTCGAAGGCAGTTTGATGGGCTGGTCCCCAATGCCATTCAACGTCCTTTCTTGTTAATTCGTTCATTGGTTTGGCGATGTTGGCGAAACCTTGAATAATGGGCGGTAAAAATTACAAAACCCCAAAAAGCTGCGTACGTCCTTGACTTTCGTTGGTGTTGGCCACGTGCGGACCCTGAGACTTTTGCTGGATCCATGTGCGTCATCCCCTTTTCAAGGATTACCCCCAGGTAATCAATAGACGGAACGTGGAATGCGCATTTCGATAATTTGAAGTAGAGGTCGTGGGCTGCCGCAACTGCGAGAATGGCTGAGACTGCAGCTGTGTGTGCTTGATTTGTTCGCTGGAAAGTACCACAGTCATTGGTGGCGACAGCGATGTCGTCCATGTAGATGCGTATATGTGTGCCTTCTGTTGCGAATTTGGCGATGACTGGATGGTAAATCTCGTTCATAAACGCTTGAAAGGTCGCCGGTGAGTTACAAAGGCCAAAATACATGACCGTTGGTTCAAAGAGTCCTCGTCTTGTTTTGAACGCAGCCTTGTGTTCGTCCCCTTCCTTGATCCTGATGTTGTTATATCCTTGTCGAACGTCAAACTTTGAAAATATAACCGCTCCACCCAGGTCTCGCATGAGATCTGTTATCAATGGTAACGGATATTGGTTTCGCACCGTCCATTTATTTATTGCACGATAGTCTTGAACTGGTCGGAGTTTCCCGTCTTTTTCTTGATAAAAAAGAAAGACGATGCGTAGGGCGACTGCGAGGGTCTAATATACCCTTTTTTGAGGTGTTCGTCGATGAAGGCGTCCAAAGCTTCATCTTCTGTTCGGGTCATTGGGTAAAGTCGACATGTTATAGATGTCGGTGCATCTGGTTGAAGTGTGATGGCGTGATCACAATGTCGTCTTTCGGGTAGTCGTGTTGACGCTTCTTCGTCGAAGACTTTCCTGAAGGCTTCGTATTGCGGCGGCAGTGTAGCGTCTTTCTCTTCTTTGGGCTTGGCCGCGATAGCATGTTCGACTGCGGGGATCATTACTCTTCGACCTCGCGTCTCTTTGTCTTCTAGCTGTTTAGCGATGCGATCCTTTGTTAGAAGGTGGGCTAGTACATCCCTTCTGTCGGTCGCGTTAACCATCTTGATAGTGACTGGAAGGTGTGACTGATTGATTGTTCCCTTCTTCCAATCGAATTGTGGTTCGTAGGCTGCTAGCCAAGGGTATCCGAACAATATGTCTTCTTTTCCAATGTTGGTGACTAGGAACCTCATCTCCTTGTCGCTTCCATTGACATTGACTCGAAGAATGACGTATCGAGTTATACTTCCTGCTTTGTTTGTCGTGTCATCGATGTTGTAGATTCGTTTGGGCGTATCTAGCAACCGTGTTTTTATCCCCATTCGTTGGAGGAAGCTTTCGCTCACAAAGTTATTGGTGGCTCCTGAGTCCACTAGTGCTCTAATATCGGCCGTGTTGTAACGCGTGTGCAGTTGAACTGGGATTCGCATAGAACGGTAGCGCAAAATATACACTGAGTTACAACGAAGTGCCCTCACCCAGGCCGTCGGGTTTAGGCGTCGGAAAAACCCGTCCCCATCAACTTTTGTAGGACCAGGTCTTTTACATCGTCTCCTTCGCTGGCTACTCCCCTCAGCCAGTCTTCTGCTTTGTCTTCATCGGTTTTCGATGGCTCTCCCGTACTCCTTATCTGTTGTCTTTTGTTTCGACGCGGTTGGCGCCAGTCTCGGCTGATGTGCCCCATTTTGTCGCAGTTGTAACAGCCGACCTGACTAAAGTCAGGTCGATTCCCCCGTTGTCTTTGCAAATACCCTCCTCTTGGTGGAAAGGGGGGCCATGGGGTATTGATAATGTCTTCTGCTCCAGCGAGTCTTCCTCTAACTTGATCTGCGGAGGTATCCATTGCGTCGGGATGTGGTAGTGGGGCGAGCAGCTTTGCCAGCGCTCCTGATTGATTTCTGTTAGCGGATCCTTTGAACATGTCTAGGTTTCCACGCACCGTCTGCATGTGGATCCACTTTTGTTGCCTCTTGAGAGCCGATGCTCTCCAATCTTCGTACGTTCTGGGGTCATCATGTTGGTACATTGCTTCGTACAATGTCCTGGGCAGTCCTTTTATGAAGTATTTCAGGGTCTGCTCTGCGTTGATGTCGTATCCGGCGTAGCGAACGAGTTGTTCGAATAGAGTGATATAATCATCTATTTTTCCTTCCTTCATCCTGATGCCTGCGTCTAGTTGAGCTTGGGCTCTTTCTTTGCTGAGTACGTCAGCCAATTGTCGTCGAAATGCTTGCAGAACGTTGTTCCACAGCCTATTATCGAACTGGCTGACACCTCTGGATACTTCTCTTATCAACCATTGGTTGGCTGACATGACCCAGGCGTTAACCAGGTCCCCTTGGACGTAAGTGAGGAATAACATAGCTTTTTGATATTTATTCCTCATTGCTTGATGGCTTGCGTTGACTCCAGCGTAGATTTCCCATTGAAGTATAAAACCTTCGACTTTTGACCTGTCTCCGTTGAACAGGCTTGGGGGATTTCCTATGAATTTGTCCGTGATATTACCGCCGCCCTGGGGCATTCCTGGCGGTCCTCCTCCCGCTGCAGGCGGTCCTCCTCCTCCTGCGGGCGGTCCTCCTCCTCCTGCGGGTGGTCCCCTCCTCCTGGAGGAACTCCTTGATTTGGTTGTCTATAGGCTCTGCCGAGCTGCTCGAATGGTTGAGGAGGTGGCTCGTTGTAGTTGAAGTTGAATCCTCCTGGCAAGTCTGGTTCGTCTGGCCCCATTGCCCGTTGCGCTGCTTGTATGTCTTCTGGGTTCATATTGACGACATGGCCCGTCCTTTCGTCGATAACCAACGGGGTTGGTTCTTCGATCTGTGTTTGAGTGGCCATTCTGATTGGGTCAGGGATGTGTAACGTAGCCGTTTGAGTAATAATTTCTTCAACAGCGGGCTCTTCTTCTTGGATGTAGATGGTCTCTGGGTCGTTTTCTATTGATGGAGTCTGGACTCGTTCGCTTGTGTGACTGGTGTCTGTCCTTGCTGGTGTCCTATGTTGGAGTTCTGGAGATATAGGTTCTTCGTGTGTTTCTTCCTCTGGAGCTCCTTCGATTCGTCCTTGTTCTTCGACGTCTTGTGCTTCTGATAGTAGAATGTTGCAGTTGAGATCGTCCCCGGCTGGTCTGGCTGCTTCAAAGTATTCTTGTGTTCGGTTCCACCTGAGTTCCACCCAACAACACCTTCCGTGGTGAAAGATGATAGGGTGAAATCGTTGGCTTGTAGCTGCTTCGGCGTAGTAACCGGTGTTGAAGTGATCTAATACTCCACTTCGTCTGTCGTCCGGAATTGTCCTCCAACGGACTCGATTGATGACGTATCTTGCAGGGGCGTCTCTTTCCCTAGAGTTGATGATGAAGGGTTGGAAGTCCCAACCGTCTTTGGTTGTAATCGGCGCCACGGCGTGTGAGGAGAGCTTGACTCTAATGTTATGACGTAGCCTGACTTAGGCTCCGCACGCGATGGCAATATGATATGACTCAGCAGGATGTGTCAACACACGAAGGTGTGACTAAGACCTAAGGACACCTGAAAGTGCCTTCCTAAGGGAGCGAATGCAAGTGAACTTCTTAGAGGGTAGAAGCCGACTAGATTCAGAGAAGATACAAGAGAGTCAAGCTGTCGACCACATCAGTCAACAGCCACCTTATATCGTATCTTGACTGTACGCCTTCGTCAGCGATACAGCCACTACTACTACTGCTTGTTAATCGTCCACTAATACTAACGCCACTACTACTACTATCAGTCATCCCCAGTCATCGTACAGTAAAAGTATCAGTAATCAACATAGTTCGATATGAGTAAGATTCGAGAGCGACTCGTCATCTCGCTTACTATGACCCCCGACAGCGGTTCATGACACAAGCGCCAAGCTTGCGCCCAAGAGACATGGACCATTCCAGATCGTACAGGTGATGTCCCCTGTCAACTATCGATTGGAATTACCCACCAAGTGGAGCATTCATGACGTGTTTCACATCGATCTTCTCACCCCCTATCGCGAGACTTCCTTTCATGGACCAAATTTCTCAAGACCTCCCCCTGAATTAATCGATGGAGAAGAGGAATACAAAATAGAGAAGATTCTGGACCAACGGCAATTCGGCAGGACAAGGCGCAAACAATTTCTTATCAAATGGAAGGGGTATCCAGACTCGGAGTCGCAGTGGGTCAACGCCACTGATGTACATGCCCCTGATGCCTTAGCTGAGTTCAAACAGACTCTAAATCCTACCCCCTCACGTATAAAGACAGGTCGTTCACTAGACGAAGCACATCAGTTCTTCCTTCGTCGAACAATGACCACTTCCCCTACTGCTACTTCCACTACTTCCCAAACCTCTTATCATCTTCCCACCATTACTCAACCCACCTCTGCCGAAGTTGCCGCCGCCTTCCGATGCATCGAACCTGAGGATTTCATCCCCGAAACCCCTGATGTATGCAGACACGATTCTGGAAGACTGGAGGAAGACTCATTGGAAGTGGAGGAGGGAGCTCCTACTCGCATCGAGAACCTCATTGTTCCACAAACGCTTATCAAGGTTCCAAGCAGCTCCGACCTCAGTGACGTGGTCAGAGTTTGTGGAAGTTGTAAGCAAACCGCCCTGTCATGTCCAGGCCATCCTGACACCGACGACTCCCACATCCACTACGACTGTGGACAACTCATCTACAACTGTACATGTAACAACGACCCCGTCCGCATCCCTCCGCCGCCAACGCCTCGATATATTAATGTCGACCCCCCTACCAACGTCATCATGGACCCCGCCACGTCCTGGGGTATTCACATCCGCGCCACTCTCCAAGCTCGACAAGACGACTCGGATAAAGAAAACCAAGATCCCCGCCAAGCATTGGAATCCCAAGATGAAGGGATATCACTTGTGCCGAGGAGGACGAGGCGAGGAAGAAGAGCTGGTGTGGCAGCACCAAAAGAAAGCCCTTGTTTCCCAGACTACCGAGGAGGCGGAGTACGAGCCGAGCAGCAGCGTGCTCAGGACAAGGCTGATGCCCCCGATGGATTTGAACTAAACATCCCTCCCAGATTTATCGCTTTCCGCATGACCAAGAATGGTCATCTCACGGTTGCCAAATACATCCATGTGATGCCTGGCAACAACCCCATCGTATACGGGTGTATGAAGAAAGGGGGGGAAATCCAACAAGGTGAAGTTCACGCCGCTCCTGATTTCGATGCCGTGGATAACGACCGCCATTATACGCATGATCAATTGCGATACTTGCGACAGGATTATGGTGATCGCCAAGGGGTCGACCTGGCCATGGGGCAGATCCCTGATCGGTCGTTATGGGTGGAGGTCCTTCGATACCGGGCTGTCACCAGTCGGTACTCCGACATCGCAGGGCAGATTACCGCTCTAGAGAACGAGCAGTACATGGTTGGTAATGAAGTTAGGAAGTGCACCCATCGATTAGAAGAAGCAAACGGATTACAACGGATCATGGACCAGGAGGTATCCATCAGTCGAGGTGCGACTATTATTCCTTGGGTGTTTGAACGAGGACGTTCTGCCTGAAAAAGGGGTAATGTCACGGTTTGACATCTCGCGGACTAATGATCATCATCATTATGAGGTCTCGGAGTTCAGGACGCTTACTACTTGGTTATGACTACGATAGTAAGCCGTTATTAGTCATGGACACTTACGCGTCGCCAGCACTTGGGTTCGCCGGTGTTTCAGGTTCTTGTAATGACTCAGTACTAGGATAGTTGTATTAGGGTTTGGATTCCAAGCTGCGCTTTAAAGCCAGCGTGTAACTGTATATAAGGCGTTTAGTAAAGACCAAGGCTCTCTAGCTTGGTCTTCTTGAATCATCACCAGTCGTCTCTTCTCTTCTCTTCCAATCTATCGATTGAAGCTTGTCCTTCGGGATACCCTAGTGCCAATCAAGTGACCTAGTGGCTGTGCAACTAAGCTAAGTTGCCCGTGACTATCAAGATTCATCCATACACTCGAGTATCACGCCACAGATCGGTTCAAGTTGAACCAGCGTTAGGTGATAACGCTACACAAGGCTGAGAGGAATTATTATTGATGTATTTTTTCCAAGGACCGTCTGACTGAATCAACTCCTCAACAAGAAAAACTTCCTTTTTCTCCGGTCCTGAACCTGGGACGTTTGTCATTGCAAGGCCCGATGTGACAAAACGAAACTGCGGGATGGGGATGAGGCAAGTGGCACCAGGGTGAGTTTGAAGATACGCTTTAATGAAGTTGTACACATCTCGGAGAAGGGTGCTTGCCCACTGAATGGATAGGGAATCGCTGGCCAACTCCTTCACTTGATTTTCTGGCAAGACCGAGAGATTCGACACCATGGATGACGGCAAATCCGAGTCAGTGTGGGGGTTGCGCCTAAAGGGTTGCTTGAGAGCGACAGAAGCTGCGTGACTGTCACCTGCCAGTGACTTAGACACCGGTTTTGACGAAAATGGACTAGACCCAACAAGGGCTATTTGGCCCTCCCGCATTGCCTTGAAAGCACCGCATTGGGGTTTATCAGCCGTACTAAAGGTAAGGTGGCCATTTTGGGGGTGAACTTCATGCATCCAATCTCCAAAGGCAGATTCGGTGATGCCACAAGTTGAGATAAGTGTTTGTAATGGCTTAGTGGGACACAGCCAGAACAGAATCGGCAATGATATGGTATGGACTAAGACGATGGTTAGAAGGGGACACATAGATATCAGTGAATACTCATGGAGACCTTCGATAGCAGCCGAGGGTGGCTCATGTTGCGCAATGAGGGCCTCCTTCAGGCTGCTGTTGCTCAAACTGGTCATTTCATGACTTTTCTTCTCTGAGTCTGTCTGAGTGCACTTCAGATATCTGAGCACTTCAGAGCATTGGCTGACGGCCCCTTGATCACCGGAATTTGATAACTTTCGCTTCTTAAATAGGGGATGAGGGCTTGGATAAGGGTGACGGCGAGTACTGACTCGAGATTGAGCAGCACTGGGATTACGATCACCTGACTGCTCTGTATGTGTGACAACAAGAGTACGTTTTGATGTTGAGCCATGTTTGAAGTCCTGCAAAGAAATTTGAGCAAAAAAACGAGGCTTGTTGAATAAAGAACGCATACCACATATTCTAGATCTGTGGGAGAAATATCACGCGCACGCATACAGGCAATGTGGGCTCGTGCTTCATTGACATACTTTTCATCAAGAACAAGCAGAACGCATAGTTCTGTTACCAGCTTGTTCACGTTCGAGAAACAGTGCTCAAAGATAGCTTGGTCCTCATTGTCAAGATGGATGCTGTTTCTACCTTTCATGAGCCTGACTGACTCGACGTTTTCCATACCAAGAGGGTAGTTCATGTGCTTCTTCAGCCAGGGTGGTAGGAAAGCGTTGAGGAGGAGGATTTTCAGGTTTTTATGATTGATTTGGATGGGGACATCAGCGATTGTCTCGCACTGGAATGGGTGGTCATCACAAGACCGAATAGCAATCACAGAATAGCAACTTACCAGGATGACAGTAGGTGACACTTGGCCTTCTGGCTGAGTCATCAATCTGGCATTAACAATTACTGTACAAACATTGTGTCCAGCTCCTCGAGTTCGCCGGCGAAGCTCATCACGCAAGTCCTTATAATGCTTGAGAGCGCCCAGAGCTGTGAGCTCTTTTGGAAGGGATACTTCAAGTGGAGGAAACCTGTACAGCTTCCCCTCACCTGCTGGCCCAGGCGCCGAGCCCGTTGGGACCAGGCTTTGAGTAGATACGCAATGGCGAGAATTTCCCATGGGAGTTGGCTGCACAAGGCTTCCCACCAGCATAACATTGTTTTGATTGCCTATGTAAAGACATAAGCATGATGAAGTGGCAGCACTGACATGTACGCACCCCTTTGAGACGCGGATATGTCCCTCTGAATTTGTGCGAAGTTTACCGTTGAGTGATGTTGAGTGTCACTGCTGCTACCTATATATATGTATAACCATATTAGCGTCACATCCAAAGGGAAAAATAAGCCACTTACAGTTTATTGTAGAGAGCTTGCCCTGATAGTGGCTGAAGCACTCGGGGCAAACCAACATAGTCTTCGTAGTGCCGTTGGGCTCTCGTGCTGAAACTCTTTTCACTACCATTCTTGAAACCAACCTTTGGCAGAGTTGGCAGTCACATGCGGTGGTGCCCGCATCATTTGCAGACAAGTCTGGTGTCTGCTCGACCTCCAGAGTCCTGAAGCGGGCAGCAAAGTCCGATGATCCTGAGGGCTTTGTTAACAAGACTTCAAGAGAGCGGGCTGACTCCATGAGGGAGGAGAGAGGAAGAAATAGAGGGGACAAACTGTGTTGAAGTTGAAACACGTTGATATTTGAATCAAATTCACTAGTGCAAGGTCTCCTGGAGTTTTACCGAATCAGTCTAAAATGCACACACCATAGTCACATAACACTTGGCAGATAACGTTGCTGTCAAAGGGCGGATGGTTTTTGATCTGAGAGTTCCACCTTCATCACATTGAATTGAATTGAGTTCACTGTTGCCAGGAGTTACTGAGCCGAAGCGTGTCTGGGCATGGTGTGACATTCATCTTCTGGACCAGGATTGAATTTCTCAAATGCCATGAGCCCTTTAACTGGACATGCTAAGGCTTGAACATGGTTGACAATAAGCTCATCTAGGTCTGAAAATTCGTATTTCCCATCAACAACCAGTTGTCCCCAATGTTTTGCTCATTTGGGTCCACATTCAGTTCAATGACATCTATGTCACATCTGACATCGATTTGGACTGACTGGTCATGTTGATGACGCATTCTCGGAGCACGGAACACTTACTATTCGGTTATGACTAATGATAGTAAGCAGTTATTAGTCATGGACACTTACGCGTTGCTGGTACTTGTATCATCCGGTGTTTCAGGTATTCTTAGAACAAACTATGACTCGTTACTAGTATTACTGTACTAGGGTTTGGATCCAAGCTGCACTTTAAAGCCAGTGAGTAACTGTATATAAGTTGTGTAGTAAAGACCAAGGCTCTCTAGCTTGGTCTTCTTGAATCATCACCTATTTGTCTTCCATACTAGCACTTCAAGGTGCTAAGTGATTCATTGTCTTATCCTTGTGGAATTGGTCCCTTGTGATTACGCTACATCTATGATCAGAGTAAGAGAGGGGCATCAAACACAGGTTAACTATCAGAAAACTATCAGATAGGACTTGACTTATGATGTGATGGTAGAGGTTTACACCTTTTGATGAAGGTCTGATTACTACGTCACCTCCTAGAAGGTCAAGGTATGCTTCAGCTTCGTGTGAGTATAGAAATTTGGATGTTCAACGATACGGCAGGCTTATCGACTTCTACGCACTTCTTTTGATTTGAGTGATTCTGGCATTTGTCATATTTCACCCAACAGAACTGATTATCTCCACCCTGCACGTTGGGTCAGAGGGCCTAGCGGAGAGCTCAACAGAGATAACATCATGAGGCAGGTCGAGCTTGACTTGTTACAGTACATTGGGAAAACGTGAAGTACTTAATTGAGTTCTGACCGTACAGTTTTGGAGTATGCCGCTAGTCAGGCATCAAAACTCTTCTGAGCTTTTTCAGCTCCCCCTCCCTGTCTTCTCACCATGGCTCACAAAGAAGCCTTATGTGGGCTGTACCTCATACCCGCCAAGCACCATTGCTGGACCAAATGCTCCCGGCGAAGATGCGCCCCTGTTATGTGGGCCTCCTAGCCGGGGAAGGCCCTTTGAGGCCTGTTGCTGGGTCCCCATGCTCTGGTCCCTCGACTGCCTGTATGGGCAGCCCTCATGTGGCCACCATTGTTTGCCTTGGGCCGGTGGTTGATCCGAATCCTGATGCAGACGGTGGAGTGGTCCATATGAGCAGCAGGTAAGGGGAGTGCCGACGGGGTGTCGAGTAGGGGTAATGGGCCTACAGTCGAGCTCAAGGTTTCCAATTCTACTTTTGTCCCAACTCTATCACCACCACCACTGAACGTCGACTATGTAAGTTGTCTTACATTCTCTGAGCCGCTGGCACCGCGTGCCGACCTAGGCCCAAGATCAAGTCACTACGGACAGGTATGTTCACAGTTGTTCCACCTGTCCCTGGGCTCTGGTCCAATCGTTCACGCATGTGGCCCAGGAGGTGAATATCAATATTGGAATGTAGGTTGTGCGACTGGACAGCAATGCCGATGGATCACCAGCAGCTGGGGTGATCTGTCTGGATTCAGTCCTCCACGTGGTACACTTGATACTAGTTTTTGAGGACCTCTCATCTTAATGCCTGAACACTCTCGACGCTTTTCAATCATTTTACGTAAACAAATATATTGATTGTCATGCTTTTGAATTAGTTTCCTAAGATGGGCAGGTGAGTGGCTTTCGGTCATGATTAGATTATTAGACTTGGCTGATATGAAGAATTACGACTGGGTAGTACGAAGTAATAGGCCTCTGACACTGTTGGAAGCAGGCTACAGCCAATGATGTCGCGTTTACTGATGAGACAGTCATCAATATACACATTTTCCTCCCTCAACATCTCGTTCAACTCGGGACGCATACAACCCGCCTCGTCTCAGGTTTGTCTTTCGCTTTCTTCCCCTTCCTTGCTCCTATTTTTCTCTGTCCACCTGCCATCTCTGCTGAAGATAACCAGTTTTTGCTTAGGAATGTCCACTTACCCCACTTGTCATCCTTTGTCTTAGGTGACTATTGCTTTGAAAGTCGGAACGGCAAGCTTTTGGGCATAGACCATTGCTCGCCTGAATTGTGTCGTCACACTCATGACAGGTCACGTGATCCCCAACTTGAAACGAGGCACAATATTGCCCGCCGAGTCCCAATATTGCAATAGAGCATGTGCACACAGAAAGTGAGACAAGGGAGGACTCATAAAATATATTTTAAACCATTTTTCAACTTATTCGAACGCTTTTATGATCACGGCACGACTTAATCGTGAGAATAGTGAGGGAAGATGAAGCAAAATGGCTCCACTTCCTGACCAAAACACCTCCCCCCAATGAGCACGAACACCCTCAAGTATATCACAACCTCAATTCTACGGTCTTGACGACACAGCTAAGAAAAGAAAGGTCAGTAACGATTCATAACGCGAATCAAACCAATACTCACCTGGTTCTCGACCAGTTGTATCATCCTCCTCTCCAGATATGCCCAAACGAGGCACAAAATGTAGGCGACAAGTTGAAAAGGCATCTAGAGCCATGTAAGTTAACATATTTAATAGCTGTAATGATTGACTTACGTTGTTTGAAGGGATGGTGCAGTGGAAGGTTGTGGTTAGTGAGAAAAGTGGAACCCGGGAAAGTTGGGCGCATTGGGGCGCCGGCTTATGCAGGGTATCCCTTTTTTTTTTGCTTTCATTCTTTTTGCCTTAACATGCTATTCGAAAAACCTGAGCTGCCACCTCATCCGAGCCTTTTCATGAAGTAAGCAGATTGGAGGACCATGCAATGCTTCCCTCTCCTCTTTCAGAGTTTGGTGGACCTTCATTTCGTACGCTTGGCACTGAAGCCAGTTCACATTCTGACTCCACCAACCTCTGCGATGGCACGTCTCCCTTCTCGCCCTTTGCCTTCGACCATTCCAAGCCAGACATGGTCCTAACCTCCGCTGATGCACCATACAATGGGAGAGTTTCACATCGATGACGACTTTCTTCTTGATACGCAGAAGCACACACAATGTCAAGCCATGAAAGAAGGTTGAGGACGAGTCAAATAGGCACAGAGCATGTCAAACACTTAGGTCACCACACCCTCCACTCCCTGCCACTTCGTATACCTCCCCACACGACGAATGATCCCCATCCGTGACGGCGCAAAACACTCAAGGGTACGAATGTGGATCGGTGAAAAGAAGTTCGTGCAGATCAGGAATGTCCTTAAGACCGCTCGTGTTACGTTCCCACTGAACATTGATCCGACTTGGATCTGATGGGTCTTCCTTGCTTCAAACGCTGAGCAAAGCACACGGCTTCTGAACTCAGGAACAACTTTTGTATGACTTGTAAAGGGGAAATAACCAATACAGTCCCCTAAGACCACCTAGCTTGAGGTTCGTTACAAGGTGGCAACGCCTAACACTGAAGTTGGCAACAAGATAGTCACAAAGAACAGTGACTCTGCTATAAGACTGTCTGAACTTCCTGAGAAGAATACAGGTGGGTTTCAAGACAACTAAGCTAATGAACCATAGCGCAACTTGTACAGTATTTATAGTAAATGTCCATCAAACCACAAGGGTGACAATCATAGTAAGGAACAATAAAGATGACTCACACATCAATAAGTGATCAGTAAGCGAATGAGTAAGTGAATGTCTAAGCATCACAAAGCATGAGTAAGTGCGTGACTCAGCAACACTAAGCAATCAGTAATCCCAATAGTAAGCATAAGGGGAAAGTGTCATCCACAATAGTAAGCCAATATTAATGCATCACAAAGCAATGGCTCGGCGCTAACACAGGCGCTCCTTGAGACTAATCCATCTTCAACACATACCCAAAAGGGGATCAAACCCAGCCCGCTGGAAACCATCCAACATCAAGCCACGGCCCGCTGGAGTACGTCCCAACATCAAGCCGCTGGTCTTACACCGCACGATCGTTATCCGTCTTCATTGGTCGTCTTTGGAACACAACTATATTCCGCCAAGTTCCACTGGCTTCTTCCAATGTCCCCTGAGTTATGGGTTAGGTCAGATACGTACTGTGACCTGGGACAGTCCTTTCTACACCGCGAGTCCCGTGACTTATCGATTAGGTCAGCTCCATGACCCGGGACTTCTCACATGACCGTGTCACGTGACCTTTATTCGTCCTGTAGTAACCTTCCTGCCAGCATCTGGGGATGTGTTGTGAGAGATCATACTACTCACGAGCTGGCGGATCTTGCACGCCTCTTCATAGGCTAGATAGCTGTCGTCTTCTGCCACTACGAGTGCGCATACAGCCTCTTCCCCTTTGATGTCCTTTTGATCACGTGCCCCCCAGGTATGTGCCTCTGGGTAGTTGTGGCAATTCTTCCAATGCTCGTGAAGGCACTTGCATTGCTTGCTGACTTTGCCAGGTTGAGCAGGGTCTGAGCATAACAGCTCGCCTCGGAGACAGATTGGCCAGAGCTGCAAAGAAAAAGACTTCAGTGAGTAAACCGAGTTTTTCAAGGCAGAGCCAGATGTTCTAAAGGACTCACCTTCGCCTATCTCCTCATCCCTGATATTGTATTATCCTCCCTCATCGTCAATATCATCATCACCCTCCAGCTCTGCTTCATCTGAGATCCTTCCGCTCACATCCATTACGCATTCACCTTCATCAGGTGAATATCTTCATGGCATTGTACTATCGTGGCGCCCAAGGCATCATCCTCGGTCAGTCCTCCATTACTCCTCATCTCTCCACACACCCCCGCTCACATGAAAGTGAAAAACAGTATATAACATGTCAATTCGTGAGACGTTCGAGGCACTGCTGCGGTGGCTGGAGGAACTCGAGAACTACATACTGCCCGGACATCAAGTAACGCTACCGAGCGAGTTTTTCTTTCCCCGTATGTGTCGCCTACGCCTTCAGCTAGCTTGAGTGCAACTGTCAGGGCTGCACCAGTAATATGGGAATGTGTAACGTCCCAGGTCATGGTATGTATCTGACCTAACCCATAAGTCAGGGGACGTTGGGGAGAAGCCTAGAACGTAGCAAGTCGAGCATGGTAAGGGGGATGACGAGTCGCTCCCTAATACTTACTAAGGTAGTGTGGACGATGACTGATGAGCTTACTGTACGATTACTGAGCAGACGTGGACGATTACACAGCAGAGGAGAGGTATTGGTAGTAGTGGCGGTCTCGCTGACGAAGGCGGACTGCAGTACGGTACTATATAAGGAAGCTATCAACTGTTGTGGTCGATAGCTTGGATTTCTTGTAACATTCTTACCTGGTTATTCAAGTCGTGATTCCTCCCACTCTCTCTCTCGTCCTTTGGGGCCGCGCATCAGTAAATCATACTAGCAAGACTCCGCCTTCGCGCATTGAGACAACACTCTGCCTTCGTGCTAGAGACTAGGAATTGCTAAGTCACCGCGTTCACTCTACGCTGCCTAAGTCAGGCTCACGTGCAGCTCGCACATAACAGAATGGATGCACGGTATGGAACAACGACGGCGACAACAACTGAAGTTGTATGTAGGTACATTATTTTAGTCGTAGTCATACATTAGTATATTGTCACTAAATGGACGGATTAACTCAGTGCAAAGGGGTTCTACATGGATATCTTCCTCGTTGAGTTCAAGCGCATCAATGGTCATTTTGCATGCGAGGTCATAGTCTACTGGGTGGATCTGTCTGTTATCCAGGAGCTGCTTCATAGTACATTATTCACCGCAAGCACACAAGAAATAGCCAAGCAGGATATGTCGGATATAAAGATGCTACGAAAAATCTAGAACATGCCCCCCTCATCATTGTCCTCGCTGTCCTCATCCGAGGCTGTTAGATCGACAATTGGAATGAGATCCTCATCATCCTCATCATCCATGACCAAAAGGTCATCCTCTTCTATAGTAGGCGTGAGAGTGGCTGGTATTTCATTTGGAGAGTTTTGAGGTTCACAAGAAGTGGAAAGGTTGGAAAGAATTTGCTGTAAAGATTCAGGCTCTGTGACAGCTCGAAGAACATCGCGCATGTGTAAGTAGATTTCCCACGCATTGTCGAACTTCAGCTGTGGAGAACCCATGGCAGTCCAGACCACATTCGCCTGCTCTGCAAACGCACGTGGGACTAGCTCAAAGATGGGATCATCAGGAGGTGCGTATTTCTTCTTGATCTCGTCAAAGTCCGCTGAGGGTATAGAAATCTAGACATCTAAGTATACGAGATAAAACACAAATCAGAGTATCATACCTTATAATCCGCGACTTTCCACTTGTGTGGCTTATGCAAAACGAGCATGGGAATACCGTTGGGTAAAACTTTCTTTCGATCTGCGCGACATTTGGTCCAATTCCGCTGGTTTACCCAGGCGTCCACCTCCCGCTGAATGAACAGGATAAAGACGAAGCGGAACAAGAGACTAATAACATTATCAATAGATCAGAAGTAAAATATTGTCCACATACCATTCAAGTGGATCTCCAATGTCATAATATCCATTATTGACCCCTTTATCAAGCAACACTTGAAATCCAATGGCCCAATCCCTTCGGAAGATGGACCAGTGAATCTTGGGCTTGATATTACCATGCTTATGGAACCATCGATGCTGAATCGACCCATCAAGGGAAGGATCCATTTGATGGCGGAGTGCCGTTTGTGCATAAGCAACGTTGACATTTTCAGTACCTGGATCACTCTGCATTATGAGGGGGATGCCTAGATGTCGATAATTAAGTGTTACAGGCCGATAAAATAATTAAAAGATAATTACCACCAATGGACCGGGCAGTATCAAGGTAGAAACTCGCAATCACTTTGGGGTTCCGAACGGTCCACCAAACCTTGCACCAGTGGATGACACCTGGAAAAGGATCAAGTCCAACGTGAAAGAAGAGGCCATAGCGTTTAAACTTGTCGTGTTGATCGAGAGACCACATTTCGTTTGGGCCAATAGCTACAAAGGTCCGCCTCTTAAACCGTTTATACCACTGTGCATCAACAGCATCGGGCTCTGTCTGTCTAAGGTACTCAGAAATAATAGGCCTACATGACTGTAAGCGTTGCTATTCATATCCGGAATGAGACGCACCTGGGTACATGAATCTTATTTTCCATAAGTAATGCCTTTCTAATCGTTTCCGCTCCACGATTGGGGAAGCATTTCTTGATGTCTTCGACATAAGGGGCAATGCTCTGCACTGTGTGCTTCTGTTGGCGTGTGCTATCCAAGCCCCATTTTTTGCGTCAGCGGTGGACCATGTAAACACTAGAAAGGAGAGTTAATTGTGGGTGTTGGGAATGGCAAGGATCGTACCTTAGACCATACAGCATATGGTCAAAGTGATCCATCACGGCAGTGGTGATATCCGTATCACTCATGCCAAGGTGAAAGTACAAGGTGAGAATTGGTTGGAGTTTATTATCGGGAGCTGTGGAAGATGAGGACGAGAACAAGTGATGCAGCGAGCAAAAGGATTGGAGACGAACAACAGGGAAGGTGTTGATTCGGGTGCAACTCATGTGTGGACTGGCTCGATATGCCTGAGCTTGTCGATGATGCTTTTGTATTCGCCCGCCCATGTCTTGCCGGTGGCATGGTGGTGAGACTGTGGCATGGCACTAGGTGAATGCTGAAAGTATAAGAATGTGAGCCAAGAGAGAAAGCAGGATAGAGGCGAGATACTAAGCGGGGGATTCAACTAAACATCATGTGATGGCAGAGCAATGAACACATAAAAACATGCAGGGCACACGCAAAACATGCAGGGCACACGCAAAACATGCAGGGCACACGCAAAACATGCAGGGCACACGCAAAACATGCAGGGCACACGCAAAACATGCAGGGCACACTCAAAACATCCATCGGAAACAGTATTATTTTTAATTAAAAAAATATATATATGTAAGACCAGCTTCCGCTGCACTACAGTTGGGCAGATACCACTTGACATGAAATCCACCACCAATGAAAGGAATGGAGTATGTCGACGATGGGACTTGTCCTGGTTGTGGTGACAAACTGTGGCAACAAGGTTGTTGTACGATAATTCATAGCATTGTAAGGAGTAGAGATGGAAGGAAGAAGTCGGTGGGATAGTTGAAGAAGGTGGAGGGTGCTGTGGTGAGGGATGTTGAGGATGTCTGTGGTGCCGGATGAGTTGTCCAGTCAGGCTCTCACATTATGCAAGGTGGTATGAGGCAGAGACAGTGCTTACCAAATAGGTCTCCCAAATCAAAGTTGTACAATGCATGCAGCACCACAGACTCACACAGAGGCAAGGGCACATCGGGAACCAAGTCATGGATGGGTAGTGGGTCACCTGGACTTGCAAGTAAAGAGGCGAAGAGTGGAAGTGAGGTGAGCGAAGGTGAGGTGGCCCCTGAGTGCACTGCAGATGCAGACATGGTGTTACGTGCGAGCTGCACGTGAGCCTGACTTAGGCAACGTAGAGGTGAACGCGGTGACTTAACAACCCGTTGACTCTAGCACGGAGGCAGAGTATCGTCTCAACGCTCGAAGGCGGAGTCTTGCTTTTAGATAGCAACGCGGTCCGAAAGGACGAAGAGAGAGAGAGAGAGAGAGAGCCTATAGATTCGATATGAGAAGTGTACAAGAAATCCAAGCTATCGACCACAACAGTCGATAGCTTCCTTATATAATACCGTACTGCCGTCCGCCTTCGTCAGCGAGACCGCCACTACTACTACTACCTCTCCTCTGCTGTGTAATCGTCCACGTCTGATCAGTAGCCATACCACAAACCCATCAGTCATCGTACAGTAATCATCAGTCATCCACAAACCCATCAGTCATCGTACAGTAATCAGTCATTGTCGTACCGTAATAGTCCGTTGTGCCATGTCCCCTGGGTTATTGGCTTAGGTCAGATACTTACTATGACCTGGGACGTTACATCACCCCCTTCACAAGGGTGAGCGCCCTCGCTCTACTACCCAATTAGGTACTGTGGTGAGTCCGACATCTGTCTCGTGCTTGTCTCTTATCCTTACGAGGGCATGCGCCCTTCCTAGTCGTGAGCGGAGTGTCGCGAGCGGTCGACATGTACGAAGATGTCGTCTTCGAGCTTCTTGATTGCTGTCTCCAACTCCTTGATGACTTCCTGGGACGCGCGGTAGCGCCTTACTTCGGCGGCAAGGGAGATATCCCCCAGCCTAGCAAGGGCTTCGTCGACCTGGCGCCGTCCCCGGAAGTCAGCGCAAAGGTACATCAACTCTTCTCGGGTGTACTCAGCTGCGGGTCCCATGTCTCGGCATGGCTCGGCATGTATGTCCCCGCAGTATATTGGCGAGCCCCTCCCCATTGTCCCGAAGGCCTCTGGGTTGTCGAGCATCCTTACCCTCACATACCTGGCTGGGATGCGTCGACCCTCGTGTTCAATTACCATGGGCACCCAGTTCATCCCGTTGTTGAGGACGAAGCCGCTGGGGGTAGGCGATAAGGTACGGATAGGGCGCCTCGGCACGTATTGATGGGTGATGAGTCGTGGGCTTCGGCGTAGGAGGGTAGTCCCCGCATGGCGTATCCTTCCTCCGCAGTCGGTCCATAGACGACAGCAACCGGAGGTGCTCGTCCTTCGCCATCCACGGTTTCTTCGGTAGCGTCTTCTTCTTCTTCGTTGTTGGTTCGAGGGGGGATGCGCATAGGGGCGCAGTGGCAGTAGCTTTGAGGATTGTCGCATCGAGTACAGATGACGTGGGCGTCATGGTATGAGCCATTGGAGGACTCGTCGCTGTCGTAACGATTGACAGCGGTGGTGGATGTGAAGGCGGTGGAGGGCTGGAGGATACTTGCCTCATCAGCCGCTGTATCCTCATCCGTCTCTCCTTCGGCGTCATCTTCGTCACTTGATCCAGTTGCCATGAGGTCATCACCTCCTTCAACAGCCCGTAATCCTTCCTCATCTGTCTCCACTCTTCCGCTTGCGGGTGTGGGGAATCGCCGGCGAGCCTCGGCCAGGTCTCGGGCGGCTTGATCATTGATGGCTGTTGCCCTAACATGCTCGACTGCTGAGCAGAAGGGGTCGTCGACGTTGTTTGTGTCGTCGTAGGTGGTGAGGGTGCTGACGGAGGGGAGCTCGTCGATGTTGATAGTGGTGAGAGGGACATAGGACATTTTATGAGGGGAGTGAGGGAATGGAAGTATGGACGGTCCTGTCGAGGCTACTTTTATGTGAGTCTCGGCGGTTGGGTTAGATTGTTGGAACTTCCTTATCTCTTCGTCCGCATGCACATCATCCCATGGGACCCACTGGTTGTCCGAGTCGGCGTAGCCTTTCCACTTGATTAGGTATTGCAGCTTACGCCCGCGTCCATGCCTTCTCGAGTCTAGTACTTTTTCAACCTCGTATTCTTCCACGTCTCCTACTAGTTCTGGTGGTGGGCGTTGATAGTTTACGCCGTGAGTCAGCGTTTCTTTGTAAGGGGTAAGGAGATCTGTGTGGAAAACATCGTGGATGCTCCACTGCGTGGGAAGCTCAAGTCGGTAGTTGACGGGAGACATCACCTGGACAACCTGAAATGGTCCGTGTCTCCTGGGCACAAGCTTTGTGGTTGGTTGGTTGGTTCGAAGGTGACGTCCCTCGAGCCAGACCTTATCCCCTATTTGATATTTGGGGGTGTCACGATGTTTGACCCATGACTGTTGTGCGCGTCGCATGTGATCCTGCGCCTGACTCCTTATCTCCTTTAATTGTTCTAGTCGTTTTTCGACTTGTGGTATCGGCGACTTCTTATCTGTCCAGTTAGTAAGGGGGTGGTAACCCATTAGCAATCTGAACAGTGTTTCACGTGTGGACTCATTAGTCCAATTGTTGTGTGCGAACTCCGCAAGCGCTAAGTAATCAGCCCAATTGTTTTGTCGCTCATTGGCCCATAGTCTGAGGTACTGTTCCAACCATTGGTTGGTTCGTTCTGATTGCCCATCTGTTCGTGGGTGATAGGCCGTTGAGATGTTTTGTTGTATCCCCAGGATTCGACATAGTTCTCTTGTGAACTTTGACACGAACCGGGGGTCTCTGTCACTGATGATTTTTGATGGCAGTCCAAACCGCGCTATAACGTGCTTTGTGTAGAGCATCACGGTTTCCTCGCCTGAGATTTCCTCTTTGCATGGTATGAATATGGACACTTTTGAACAGTCATGGTCAGTGACTGTGAGTACTGAATCGTATCCCCGCGATACCGGGAGTTTAGTGATGAAGTCTAGTGCCACCATGTAACGTCCCGGGTCATAGTCGGTATCTGACCTAACCGATAACCGAGGGGCCGTGATCGAGAGGACGCTTACTGTACTATACAACGATGGATGACTGATGACTTACTGTACGATGACTGATGACTTACTGTACGATGACTGATGACCTGTGCTATGCTGACTGATACCTGTGGACGATTACTAGCAGATTAGTAGTAGTGGCGTTCTCGCTGACGAAGGCGGATCGCGCGACTAGGATATAAGGAAGCTATCGACTGTTGTAGTCGATAGCTTGGATTTCTTGTACTCTTCTCGACTTGTTATCAAATCGGTTCCTTTTCCTCATCCTTCGGGGTCGCGACCAAGCCTACAAGCTAAGAAGCAAGACTCCGCCTTCGAGCGTTGAGACGACACTCTGCCTTCGCGCTAGAGTCGAACATTTGCTAAGTCACCGCGTTCATCCCCTCAGTCGCCTAAGTCAGGCTCACGTGCTGCTCGCACGTAACATTAAATCCAAGCTCTCCTAACTTGAACGCCGTGGCAACTCTCAATACCAAAGACGGCTGGGACTTCGTGCCCTATCGCATCGATTCAAGAGAACGAGACGCACCCACTCGTTACCTTATAGGACGAGTAAGGTGGCGACACGTACCTGACACCAGAAGGTCCGAAGAAAACAACACAGGATACTACGCAGAAGCAGCTACCGCACAATGATTCCATCCCGTAGTATTCAACAGGGAACGTTGTTGCTGAGTCGAGCTCAGGTGGAGCAACACAAATAACTATTTCGAAGCGACACGACCAGCAGCCGACGATTTACACATCAACGTACCACTAGTCGACGCACGACCAATCAACCAACAAGGGCCCATAGACGGCCAAGAAGAAGAAAACCTCGATTCGGAACCACCAAGGACCGAATTCCAACTACGACAAGCAACACCAGCGGTATCAAGTCATACCAGCGAACAGTCGCCAACCCCACACAGTGAAGTAATAGAACCCGAGGAGATCGCGGTACAGTCACCAGAGGTAGACGCACTAGCGGTACAAACAGCTGAGTTGCATATCCCCGAACCAATTAGAGGGATACCATACAGCTACATGACTACTCAAACAGAAGTATCGCCACCCCGGCTTGTCATCAACGAACAGACAGGCCACGTTCAACAAATACAACCAGAAGACATGGAGGCTGTCAACCGAGCCATGGGACCAGATGTTCCCGACGCACCAAGTATCCCTGAAGGAACAGAAATGTTCTACGAGTTTCGACTCAACCGCAACAGGGTACCATCACTGTCACGTGCGGATCACGTGTCATGGCCAGCGGTGTCACCAAGCCGATGAAAGTACGATTCGCATTGCCTGTGAAGGCTGAAGACCCCCCTGAAGTGCGGTTCACTGAAGAAGAAGACGAAGATACGCTGCAGATGGATGCAGATGAGACATATGAGGTCGCGCGAATGTTGAGTACTGAAGATCATTTCATTGTGGACAACAACACTGGCGATGTCGTTCGTTTAGGACTGTGTAAGTCTGAGTCACGTGATTAGTCATGTGATCAGCAACCCCCAGACCACGTGAATCTGGTCTAAAGGATAAGTCACGGGGGAACAGCGGTTACCTCAGGTCGAGATATAATTCCTGAGAGGGTATAGTTGGATGCGGGATTCCCAACTCGGTTAGGCTCTGTCCTGTTTAGGTTCTTTCTGATTGGAACATTCTGATGTTGCCTGATGGCTGTACGTATCATGCGCTGATGTTGCGCCGGACGATGATTGGACGATAGTGAGTCACATAGTGTTATCTCTGACTCATAGTGGGGCCTTTTGCCTCATGTACTGTATGGGCTTATCCCTGTTCATTGATTGGATGATAGCTTGGGTCGCTTATCCCTGATAGCTGATTGGACGATACGATATGGTACGATACCTGTTATTACTTGGGACTCAGATTTGGAGTCAGCCCTGTAGTGTATATAAGGTGCTCTGTCTTGATAGACGAGACCTTATCTTCGTTGTCTTGAGTCTACCTTGAGTTCTACCTTGAGCTCTACCTCAGTCAATAGAAGTGTTGGCTATTAGTGCCTGTTCCTCTCATCTTGTCGATCCCTGTGTGGTCTGTCCTCTCATCTCTTGAAGATCCCTGTTGCGTCCTTCCAGTTCAAAGCGAAGCCATTGTCTTTTGGTTCGTCTTTCGTGTTCGACCATTGTTATTCAGCTGTCGTCGGTCTGTTATTTGATTCAAGGCCATCAAGAGTTCCAAGTCGGAACAACGTTTGGTAGAAACGTTACAATCACCCGAAAACAGGCCATTTCCGCCTTTACGACCACGAGGTAATGGACCACCAGGAGGAGGAGGAGGACCACCAGGTGGAGGACCACCAGGAGGAGGACCACCAGGAGGAGGACCACCAGGAGGAGGACCACCTCTAGTAGGGCCTGCAGTAGCCCACAACGCACACCAAGGGGGCAATGACAAGTTCATTGGTAACCCACCACCAACATTCACAGGAAGCAGGTCACAAGCCGAAGCATTCATCCTCCAGTGGGAGGTCTATGCGGGAGTCAACGCAAATCATTCAGCCATGCTGAATAAATATCAAAAAGCTATGTTGTTCCTAACATACATTCAGGGAAACGCGGTTAACCAATGGGTCATGTCGGCAAGCCGATGGCTCGTTAACGAGGTCGCCACGGGCACCAATCAATTCGACAATAGGCTGTGGGAAAACCTACTCCACGCCTTCCAAAGACAGTTTGGCGACGTTCTCAGCAAAGAACGAGCACAAGCCCAGCTCGACGCGGGCATTCACATGAAGGATGGAAAAATCGATGACTACATCGCGCAGTTCGAACAACTCTTTCGACATGCGGGATACAACATCAACGCGGAACAAACGCTCAAATATTTCACCAAAGGACTACCGCGCGCACTATACGAGACCATGTACCAACACGACGACCCCCGAAACTATGAAGAATGGAGAGAATCCGCCCTGAAAAGGCAACAGAAGTGGATTCACATGCAGACAGTCCGGGGGAACCTAGACGCCTTCAAACCAGGGCGTGCAACAGGAGGAGCACTAGCTAAGTTGCTAGCCCCACTTCAGAACGACGACCGAATGGACACATCCGCAGATCGCGTACGAGGACGATTGGCAGGAGCCGAAGACATCATAGCAAACCATCCCAGGAACGCTAGGCCCCCACAACCGCCATTTCCACCCCGAGGGGGGTTCATACAACGACAATTCAAGCGAGACCACAGCCAGACACAGTGTTACAACTGCCAGAAGATGGGTCACATCAGCCGCGACTGTAGGCAACCAAGGAGACGCCGAGACGCGCAAACACGCGTGGCCGAAACGGCACAAACCAAAGAGGAGAAAGCAGCAGAATGGCTGCGAGGAGTAGCAGGAGATGACGAAGAAGTCAAAGACCTGGTCCTACAGCAGTTGATGGGACAGGATTTTGGAAACGCCTGAACCCGGCGGCCTGGGTGAGGGCAATACGTTGTAACTCTGTGTACATTATGTGCTACCGATCTATGCGAGTACCAGTATCCATTCGTGCAAGTTACAACATGGCCGATATTAAAGCGTTGGTGGACTCAGGAGCCACCGACAACTTTATCCATCTGCAATTCGTCAAAAGGATGGGGTTGGGACAACGGGTGTTAGATAAGCCCAAAAACATCTACAACATCGATGATACCACTAATAAAGCGGGGCAGATCACGCACTACCTCACACTCAATGTGGAGACAGGAGGAACAAAGAAGGAAATGCGCTTCCTAATCACCGACATCGGAAAGGAAGACATATTGCTAGGTTACCCGTGGCTTGCAACCTATGAACCAAGGTTCAGTTGGCGACACGCCACCATTGACGAGAGGCAGCTCCCTATCGTGCTACGAACGGTCAACCCAAGCGACAGAAGAACCGTGCTAGCTAGGCTGCTCAACGAAGAACAAAACGACGACAAAATATCACGAATGTTTACCACCGAAACAAAAAAACAAATCGTGACGACAATAGAAGAACAAGTGTACGGACGACGATCGGCGGTTGAGCTTGCCATAGATGCCAAGCAGTATACCAAAAACGTCGAAGTACCAAAAGAATACCAACAATTCACGCGGGTATTCAGCGAAGAAGAAGCAAAACGATTCCCACCAAGACGGAGTTGCGATCACGCAATCGAACTCAAGAAGGGAGCACCCGACGTCATCGACTGCAAAGTATACCCAATGACAAGGGTAGAAGACGCAGCATTGGACGAATTTATTGACGAACAACTAAACAAGGGATACATCCGTCCCTCAAAGTCCCCGTACGCATCATCTTTCTTTTTCATCAAAAAGAAAGACGGGAAGCTACGACCCGTACAGGATTACCAGAAAATCAACGAGTGGACAATACGAAACCAATACCCACTCCCCCTCATTGACGATCTAGTCAGAGATCTTGGAGGGGCACAAATATTCAGCAAGCTCGACGTCTGACAAGGATACAATAACATACGGATCAAGGAAGGAGACGAACCTAAAGCCGCGTTCAAAACACGTCGAGGACTATTTGAACCAATGGTCATGTACTTTGGCTTGTGTAACTCACCAGCAACATTCCAGAGTTTCATGAACACCATCTACCAACCTATAATCGCGAAACACGAAGCAGCTGGAACAACAATCAGAGTATACATGGACGATATCGCTATAGCAACCAAAAGACACCCGCTAGCGATCAAAAAACACCAAGACGCAGTCAAAGATGTGCTCGCCATAGCACAAAAGAATGATCTCTTCTTCAAACCCGAGAAATGTGTCTTCAATGCTCCCAGTATTGATTACCTGGGGGTAATCCTTGAAGAGGGGGTGACACGTATGGACCCCATCAAAATTTCGGGCGTCCGCGATTGGCAAACCCCCACATCAGTAAAGGAAGTACGATCATTCCTGGGTTTTTGCAACTTTTATCGGCAGTTTATCAGAGGATTTGCCAACATAGCCAAACCGCTCAACGAACTCACACGAAAAGACGAACCATGGCAGTGGGGAACAAGACATCAAACGGCGTTTGACACGCTTAAAAAACGAGTCACCACAGAACCCATATTAGCACACGCCGACCAAACCCAACAATTCGACCTAGAAGTGGACGCGTCAGGGTTTGCGGTCGGAGCGGTACTACTGCAAAAGAAACAAGACGGAAAGCGACATCCTGTGGGATATTACTCAGCAACGCTCAACGCCGCCGAACGCAACTACGACATCTACAACCTAGAGTTGTTAGCCATCGTAAAAGCATTGCGAAACTGGCGGCACCTGTTAGCAGGTTCGCCACACAAAGTACGCATTTTCTCCGACCATCTCAACCTCAAATACTGGCGAGACCCCCAAAAGATCAGCAGGCGAATCGCCAGGGAAGTACTCGAACTTGCAGAATACAACTTCGAGATACATCATGTCAAAGGCGCAGCTAATGGACGAGCCGAGCACTATCTCGAAGGCCCGATTACGATCAAGGGGAAGAAGACAACGAAGATGTCGTCGTACTACCAGACAAAGTATTCGTACGAACAACCATAACCACCCGACAGCAGGACGAGCAGAAGATACGAAAGTGGGTCGACCCCCACAAGCTAACAAAAGCAGACGGACTCTGGTGGTACCAGGGACAACAGCTCGTAATGACAGGACCAATGGAGGAAATCAGAGAAGTCATCTCCCACATCATGATCCTCCCATTCATGGTCACCCAGGAATCAACCGAACGACACAGCTGGTAGAGCGAAGCTACTGGTGGCCCACGATGAAGCAAGACATAGCAGAGTACGTCCGAGGATGTGCAGAATGCCAGCGATGCAAGGTCAAACGCAGAAAACCAAAGCGCCATTACAACCGATCTTCCTCAGGAGAAGCTCTACCATTTGAAGTAGTGGCGCTAGACTTCATCACAAAACTTCCCGGTGTCACGAGGGATACTCTGTTTAACAATCACAGATCACGACTGCTCAAAAGCGTCCATATTCATACCATGCAAGGAGGAGATCTCGGGCGAAGAAACCGCATACTCTATGCGAAACATGTAGTGGCACGTTCGGACTACCGGCGAAAATTATCAGTGACAGAGACCCCGGTTCGCGTCAAAGTTCACAAGAGAACTGTGCAAGTCCTGGGAATACAACAAAATATCTCAACGGCCTATCACCCACGAACAGATGGGCAATCGGAGCGAACCAACCAATGGTTGGAACAGTACTCAGTATGGGCTAACGAACGACAGAAAATTGGGCAGATTATCTGGCGCTTGCAGAATTCGCACACAACAATTGGACTAACGAGTCCACACGCGAAACACCGTTCAAGTTACTAATGGGCTATCACCCTCTTACTAACTGGACAGATAAGAAATCACCCATACCAAGAGTTGAGAAGCGACTAGAACAATTGAAGGAGATACGAGACCAGGCACAGAATCACATGAGGCGCGCGCAACATCATGGATCAAACACCGTGACTCCCCCAGGTACCAGATAGGAGACAGGGTCTGGCTAGAAGGACGCCACCTACGCACTAACCAGCCAACCACGAAGCTTGCGCCCAGGAGGCATGGACCATTTCGGATCATCCAGGTGATGTCTCCCGTAAACTATCGACTAGAACTTCCCACGCAGTGGAGCATCCATGATGTTTCCACACAGATCTCCTGACCCCTTACAAAGAAACAATGACTCATGGCGTAAACTACCAACGCCCACCACCAGAATTGGTAGGAGACGTGGAAGAATATGAGGTCGAAAAAGTACTAGACTCAAGAAGGCGCGGGCGCGGGCGCAAACTACAATACCTGATCAAGTGGAAAGGCTACGCCGACTCGGAAACCAGTGGGTCCCGTGGGACGATGTGCATGCGGATGACAAGATAAGGGAGTACAAACAAGCCAATCCAACCGCTGAAACTCACATAAAAGCAGCGATTGTAACGGTTCAACTCCACAACCCATCTTAACATGTCCCATGTCCCACTCACCCTTATCGCCATTGACGAGATCCCCTACGTCGACACCCTCACCACCTATGACGACAACAACAACGTGGACGACCCACTCTGTTCCGCCGTCGAACACGTCCGGGCAGCAGCAGAACGAGACCAAGACGAGCGAGACCTGGCCGAGGCTCGCAGGCGATTCCCCACACCCGCAAGCGGAAGAGTGGAGGAAGATGAGGAGGGACTATGACCTACTGAAGGAGGTCATGACCTCTGGCGGCTGGACCAAGTGACGAAGATGACGCCGCAGGAGAGACGGATGAGGATACAGAGGTTGACGCGGCAAGTATCACTCAGCCCTCCACCGCCTTCACTCCACCACCACTGTTGATCAATACAGCGTGACGAGTCCTCTGACGGTCATATCACGACGCAAACATCATCTGCACCCGATGTGACAACCCCCAGGACTACTGCCACTGCGCACCTATGCGCGTGCCCCCTCGAATCCACCACGAAGAAGAAAACGACGACGTTACCGATGAAGCCATGGATGACGAAGGAAGAGCACCTCCGGTTGCTGTCATCTACGGCCCGACTGCGGAGGAAGGATACGCCATGCGAGGACTCCCTTCATACGCCGAGGCACGCGACACCTCACCCATCAATACGCGCCGAGCGAATGCGCCGAGGCGCCCTCACCGTCCCCTATCGCCTACTCCCAGCGGATTCGTCCTCAACAACGGGATGAATTGGGTGCCGATGGTGATTGAGCACGAGGGACGCCGTATCCCTGCCCGGTACGTGCGGGTACGGATGTGCGATAACCCAGAGGTCTTTGGGACCATGGGGCGTCACTCGTCAATCTACCGCGGGGAGATTCACGCAGAGCCGTGTCGTGATATGGGACCCGCCGCTGAGTACTCTCGCGAGGATCTGCAGTATCCAGGAGCTGACTTCCGGGGACGACGCCAGGTTGACGAAGCCCTTGCCCGGCTAGGAGATATTTCCCTAGCAGCCGAGGTGAGGCGCTACCGCGTGTCCCAGGAGGTCATCAAGGAGCTCGAAGCGGCGATCAAGCGACTCGAGGACGATATCTTCGTCCATGTCGATCGCGCGCGCCACTCGGCAAAGCGGCTGGGAAGAGCCCACGCAATCCTCAGGGTGCGAGACGAACACGAGACTGATGTGGGGCTGACCACAGTGCCTAACTGGGTAGTGGAGCGAGGGCGCTCACCCTTGTGAAGGGGGTGATGTAACGTCCCGGGTCATGGTATGTATCTGACCTAACCCATAAGTCATGGGACGTATAGGCACGTGCTCACATGGTGACGTGGGTCAACTAACATTCTTACTATGATGATTACTGGTACTATTACGATACGATGACTGACCGATTGCTGTACGATGACTGATGTGTTACTGTATGCTGACTGATGACCTGTGCTGAGATGACTAAATACTTGTGGACGATTACCAGCAGATTAGTAGTAGTGGCGGTCTCGCTGACGAAGGCGGATCGCATAACTAGGATATAAGGAAGCTATCGACTGTTGTAGTCGATAGCTTGGATTTCTTGTAACATTCTCGACTTCTATCAAACGGTTTCGGTTCCCTCTCATCCTTCGGGGTCGCGATCAGCCTACAAGCTCAAAGTAGCAAGACTCCGCCTTCGAGCGTTGAGACGATACTCTGCCTTCGCGCTAGAGTCAGCCATTTGCTAAGTCACCGCGTTCACCCTTTAGTCGCCTAAGTCAGGCTCACGTGCTGCTCGCACGTAACAACGAGAGGATGAGAGGAATCTCGGCTTTGGATAACAAGTTGAGAACTGTACAAGAAATCCAAGCTATCGACTACATCAGTCGATAGCTTCCTTATAACACTAACGCGCGATCCGCCTTCGTCAGCGAGAATGCCACTACTACTATCTGCTGGGTAATCGTCCACTGGTAGTCAGTCAGCTATTCGTAAGTCTTCAGTCATCCGTCAGTAATCGTACAGTAAGCGAGGCATCAGTCAGGTAACACAGCATCAGTCATGTATAGTACAGTAAGCGTCCCCTTAGATCACGTCCCATCACTTATGGGTTAGGTCAGATACTCGCTATGACCCGGGACGTTACACTTGATCTATGATTATCCCTTCTGCGCTGCTATCTAGCAAGGCGCGTGCACTGATTTCTCGTCCAGTTGTTTTTCCAACTAGAGTCACTCTGAGTGTAATAGATGGTGATCGTCTATTTCGTATAGTATCACCGGGTACAGGCTCAGAGTCTAATGTCTCTAGGAGAGAATACCTATTCTCAAAACTGGATCTGGACAAACGTAAAGTCCCAACTGACAGTGCAGCAGAGGGACGCTTCAAAAATCCTCATTGACAGGGCAGGAGTGAGGGCGTGGAATCATGACTTGGGGATGTGGGCTGTGGTACATGGCCGCTACCTGGGCTGGATGCTCTTTGGCATGTTCTTCTTTGGCAAATTGATCTTCTTTGGTTACTGTGGCGCGAGCTCTGAAGTCGCTTCCTTGGTGTGGATTTGGACGTCTATTTCCTGTCCCTTGATTATACTGGCTCGTCTTGAGGTGGCATTCTTTAGCCCTATGACCAGGTTTTCCGCAGTAGAAGCAGAGCTTGTCCTTGAAGCGTCTGTCCTTCTCTGCCTTTGATATCTTTCCCATTGGAGGACGTGATGGTGCTGTGGTGACATTGACTTGGGCGTGATCTTCATCTGTGGTTATGGCGTGGTTACGTGGGCCAGAGCTTCTGTTGAACGTGGTGGGGGCGCTGTACATGCGCCAGAGTCGATCAAACTCTCTTGCTTTCTCTGCTAGGTCTTCTAGTGTGGTAGGCTGTGGTAATACACCCATTATCTTCTGGTGTAATGCCATGGGAAGCGCCTTCCTAAAGGCGTACATCTGGGTTTCTTCATTGGCTCCACTTCAGGAGGCGAATCTCGACCAATCTTGGTACCATTCATTGAAAGGGCGTCCGCCCATCTTGGAGGTGTACATGGCGTTGGTGGCTTCCAGCTTCGAATATGCTGGGATGAAGTGTTTCTTGAAACTGTCGCAGAAATCTACCCATGTTCCGAAATCGACAGGCGTGACTGACAAGGCTCTCTTCTGTTTATCTTGAGCCCATTCTCTGGCAGACGTGCCAACCTTGAAGTGTGTTAGAGCGGCTGAAACCCTCTTTCCTTGATCTGAATACGTGGATTCATTGAGGTAGTAGTATGTTACGTGCGAGCAGCACGTGAGCCTGACTTAGGCTATGTAGAGTGAACGCGGTGACTCAGCAGTAGTCCTACTCAAGTACAAAGACTGAGTAACGTCTCAACGCGCGAAGGCGGAGTTTGACACTTGTTTGTCTTGACATGCGGCCCCGTGGGATGAGATAGAGAGGAAGAAACTCGGCTTTGGATAACTAGTTGAGAAGTGTACAAGAAATCCAAGCTATCGACTACATCAGTCGATAGCTTCCTTAAGTACTACGGTCCGGTCCGCCTTCGTCAGCGAGACCGCCACTACTACTACTCTGCTGTATAATCGTCCACGTATGCTCGGTAATCGTACAGTAAGCGCATCAGTCATGGTACAGTAATCCTCAGTCAGCTCATCAGTAATCGTCCACATATTCTTGGTAAGTATTAGGGAGCGACTCGTCATCCCCCTTACCGCACTAGATCCAATCGTTCCTAGTCGTCCCGTGACTTATGGGTTAGGTCAGATACATACCATGACCTGGGACGTAACATCACCCCCTTCACAAGGGTGAGCGCCCTCGCTCCACTACCCAATTAGGCACTGTAGTCAGCCCTACATCGGTCTCGTGTTCATCTCGCACCCTTAAAATCGCGTGAGCTCTTCCCAGCCGTTTTGCCGAGTGGCGTGCGCGGTCGACATGGACGAAGATGTCGTCCTCAAGCCGCTTGATCGCCGCTTCGAGCTCCTTGATGACCTCCTGGGACGCGCGGTAGCGCCTCACCTCGGCTGCTAGGGAAATGTCTCCTAGCCGAGCGAGGGCTTCGTCGACCTGGCGTCGTCCCCGGAAGTCAGCTCCTAAGTATTGTAGATCTTCGCGGGAATACTCAGCGGCGGGCCCCATGTCTCGGCATGGCTCTGCGTGAACCTCCCCTTGGTAGACGGGCGAGTGGCGCCCCATGGTCCCAAAAGCTTCGGGGTTATCGCACATTCGTACCCGTACGTACCGGGCAGGGATGCGACGTCCCTCATGTTCGATCACCATCGGTACCCAATTCATCCCATTGTTGAGGACGAATCCGCTGGGAGTAGGCGATAGGGGATGGTGAGGGCGCCTCGGCGCATTCGCTCGGCGCGTATTGATGGGTGAGGCATCGCGTGCCTCGGCATATGATGGGAGTCCTCGCATGTTGTATCCTTCCTCCGCAGTCGGGCCGTAGATGACAGCAACCGGAGGTGCTCCTCCTTCGTCATCCATGGCTTCGTCGGTAACGTCTTCGGTTTCTTCTTCGTATTGGATTCTGGGGGGCACGCACATGGGTGCGCAGTGGCAATAGTCCTGGGGATTGTCGCATCGGGTGCAGATGATGTGGGCGTCGTGGTATGACCCATCAGACGACTCGTCGCTGCCGTATCGATCGACAGCGGTGGTGGATGTGAAGGCGGTGGAGGGCTGAGCGATACTTGCCGTGTCAACCTCTGTATCCTCGTCCGTCTCTCCTGCGGCGTCATCCTCATTACTTGGTCCAGCCGCCAGGAGGTCATGACCTCCTTCATCAGCCCGTAGTCCCTCCTCATCTTCCTCCACTCTTCCGCTTGCGGGTGTGGGGAATCGCCGGCGAGCCTCGGCCAGGTCTCGCTCGTCTTGGTCTCGTTCTGCTGCTGCCCTGACATGCTCAAAGGCTGAGCAGAGTGGGTCATCGACGTTGTTGTTATGGTCGTAGGTGACGAGGGTGTTGACATGGGGGATCGCGATCTCGTCAATGTTGATAATGGTGAGAGGGACATGGGACATGTTCGGAGTGAGTTGGGAAGATGGGACTGTAGACGTCCTTGTTGATGCTGCTTTTATGTGAGTTTCAGCAGTCGGATTGGATTGTTTAAACTTCCTTATCTCTTCGTCCGCATGTACGTCGTCCCATGGGACCCATTGGTTATCTGAGTTGGCGTACCCCTTCCACTTGATTAGGTATTGTAACTTGCGCCCTCGCCCCCTTCTTCTGGAGTCTAGTACTCTTTCGACCTCGTATTCTTCCACGTTATCGATCAACTCAGGTGGTGGGCGTTGATAATTGATGCCATGAGTCACCGTCTCTTTGTAAGGTGTGAGAAGATCTGTGTGGAACACATTGTGGATGCTCCACTGCGTGGGAAGTTCTATCCGATAATTGACGGGCGACATCACCTGGGTGATCGTGAACGGACCATGCCTCCTGGGCGCAAGCTTCGTGGTTGGCTGGTTGGTGCGTAGATGACGCCCCTCAAGCCAGACCTTATCTCCTACCTGGTACCTTGGTGTGTCACGATTTCTAATCCATGACTGTTGCGCCCTCTTCATTTGTCCTTGCGCTTGTTGTCTTATCTCTTTCAATTGTTTCAGCCTTGACTCGATTCGTGGTATTGGTGACAGCTGATCTGTCCAGTCAGCGCGTGGGTGATATCCCATCAGTAATCTGAATGGTGATTCACATGTGGACTCATTGGTCCAATTGTTGTGTGCGAATTCTGCCATCGCTAGATATTCCGCCCAATTGTTCTGCCTCTCGTTGACCCAGAACCGGAGGTATTGTTCCAGCCACTGGTTATTACGTTCTGATTGTCCATCGGTGCGGGGATGGTAGGCCATCGAGATGTTCTGTTGTATCCCCAGGATTCGACACAGTTCTCTCGTGAATTTGGATGTGAACCGGGGATCGCGGTCACTGATAAGTTTTGAGGGTAGTCCGAACCGAGCTACCACATGTTTGGCGTATAGGACTGCTGTTTCTTCTCCCGATATTTCTTCGACACATGGTATGAATATGGACGCCTTGGAACAATCATGATCAGTGATCGTTAGGATGGAGTCATATCCTCTCGACTTGGGGAGCTTCGTGATGAAGTCTAGTGCCACCACTTCGAATGGTGTGGCTTCTGGTTTTGGGAACAGTGGTTGCAACGGTGCTTTCGTTTTTTGTGTATTGACTTTGCATCGTTGACAATCGGCGCACCCTCTGACATAGTCCGCGATATCGTTCTTCATTGCTGGCCACCAGTATTGTCGTTCTACCAGCTGCGTTGTTCGATTGATCCCTGGGTGTCCATGAATTGGGGGATCGTGATGTGCGCGGATTACTTCTCTGATTTCGTCTGGTCCCCCGTGACGACCAATCTCTGTCCTTGGTACCACCACAGTCCGTCGGCTTTGGTTAATTTGTGTGGGTCCACCCATTTGCGTATTCTTTGTTCGTCTTGTGGTCTTGTGGTTTTGATGGCTCTTACAACAGTTCGTTTGGCAACACCGTAACGTCCTCGTTGTCTTGTTCCCCTTGATCATAGTCGGGTCGTCTTGACAGGGCATCCGCTCTTCCATTGGCGGTTCCCTTTACGTGGTGTATTTCGAAGTTGTATTCGGCCAGTTCCAAGACTTCCCTTGCTATTCTTCGACTGATTTTCTGGGGATCTCGCCAGTATCGGAGATTGAGATGGTCTGAGAATATGCGTACTTTGTGGGGTGATCCTGCCAGTAGGTGCCTCCAGTTTCGCAGCGCTTTTACTATGGCTAGCAGCTCGAGGTTGTATATGTCATAGTTTCGTTCAGCTGCGTTGAGCGTTGCTGAGTAATACCCACTGGGTGTCGTTTTCCATCTTGTTTCTTCTGTAGTAGTACTGCTCCTACTGCGAATCCAGATGCATCGACCTCTAGGTCGAATTGTTGGTTTTGGTCCGCGTGTGCGAGGATAGGTTCTTCAGTAACTCGTCGTTTAAGCGTATCAAACGCTGTTTGTTGTCGTTCTTGCCATTCCATGGTTCGTCTTTGCGCGTTAGCTCGTTCAACGGTTTGGCGATAGCAGCAAATCCTTTGATAAATTGCCGGTAGAAATTGCAGAAACCAAGAAAAGATCGTACGTCCTTTACCGATGATGGGGATTGCCAGTCGCGAACGCCCGAAATTTTGACGGGGTCCATGCATGTTACCCCCTCTTCAAGGATTACCCCCAGGTAATCAATGCTCGACGCGTTGAAAGTACACTTTTCTGGTTTGAAGAAGAGGTCGTGTTTTGAGCGACGGCAAGAACGTCGCAGACTGCTTCTTGGTGTTTTGTTGGTGCATGGAGCTGCCGTTTCGTGGCTATGGCGATGTCGTCCATGTAAACTCGTATCGTCGTTCCTAACGCTTCATGTTTTGCTATGACAGGGCGGTAAATCTCGTTCATGAAACTCTGAAATGTAGCAGGTGAGTTGCACAGTCCAAGTACATAACGGTTGGTTCAAAAGTCCGCGGCGTGTTTTGAATGCTGCTTTGTGTTCGTCGCCCTCCTTGATTCGTATATTGTTGTAGCCTTGTCAAACGTCCAATTTGCTGAAGATTTGCGCCCCTCCGAGATCTTTGATTAGGTCGTTGATGAGGGGTAACGGATATTGATTCCGTATTGTCCATTCGTTGACTTTTCGGTAGTCCTGTACGGGTCGTAGCTTTCCGTCCTTCTTTTTGATAAAGAAGAATGACGATGCGTACGGGGATTTTGAGGGACGAATGTATCCCTTTTCTATCTGCTCGTCAATGAAGTCGTCCAGTGCCGCGTCTTCGACCCTTGTCATTGGGTATACCTTGCAATCAATGGCTTCTGGCGCTCCCTTCTTGAAATCGATTGCGTGGTCGCAACTCCTTTTTGGTGGGAACCTTTTTGATTCTTCTTCTCCGAATACCTTCGCGAATCGTCGGTATTCTTTGGGATGTCCACCGTTTTTGTGTATTGTTTGGCGTCGATGGCGAGTTCGACCGCCGACCTTCGTCCATGTACTTGCTCGTCTAGTTCGGTCGTTATTTGTTTCTTGTCTTCCTGGTGAACATGCGTGATACCGCACGTCATTGTCTTCTTCTTGGAGCAGTCTTGCCAGCACTGCTCTCCTGTCGTTTGGGTTGACTGATCGTAGGACTATGGGGAGTTGTTTTTCGTCAATAGTGGTGTGACGCCAGCTAAATCTTGGCTCGTATGTAACGTTTCTACCAAACGTTGTTCCGACTTGGAACTCTTGATGGCCTTGAATCAAATAACAGACCGACGGCAGTTGAATAACAATGGTCGAACACGAAAGACGAACCAAAGACAATGGCTTCGCTTTATGCTGGAAAGGATACAACAGGGATCTTCAAGAGATGAGAGGACAGACCACACAAGGATCAACAAGATGAGAGGAACAGGCACTAATAGCCAACACTTCAATTGTTCTAAGAAGTATACTCAAGGTAGACTTTAAGACAACGAAGATAAGGTCTCGTCTATCAAGACAGAGCACCTTATATACACTACAGGGCTGACTCCTAAACTGAGTCCCAAATAATAACAGGTATCGTACCATATCGTATCGTCCAATAGCTATCAGGGATAACGACCCAAGCATATCACTAATCAATGAACAGGGATAAGCCCATACAGTACATGAGGCAGAAGGCCCACCATGAGTCAGAGATAACACTATGTGACTCACTATCGTCCAATCATCGTCCGGCGCAACATCAGCGCATGATAAGTACAGCCATAAGGCAACATCAGAATGTTCCAATCAGAAAGAACCAAAACAGGACAGAGCCTAACCGTGTTGGGAATCCCGCATCCAACTATACCCTCTCAGGAATTATATCTCGACCTGAGGTAACCGCTGTTCCCCCGTGACTTATCCTTTAGACCAGATCACGTGGTCTGGGGGTTGCTGATCACATGACTAATCACGTGACTCAGACTTACACAGTCCTAAACGAATGACATCGCCAGTGTTGTTGTCCACAATGAAATGATCTTCAGTACTCAACATTCGCGCGACCTCATATGTCTCATCTGCATCCATTTGCAGCGTATCTTCATCTTCTTCTTCAGTGAACCGCACTTCAGGGGGGTCTTCAGCCTTCACAGGCAATGCGAATCGTACTTTCATCGGCTTGGTGACACCACTGGCCATGACACGTGATCCGCACGTGACATTACCCTCTTTTCTAGGGAGGCGACCACGCCGTAGAGCCGTCTCAGGCTTTCTGGAATTTGGGCCAGTGGTTGGTCTTTTACCAAGAACTTTAGCACTCACAGGTGCACAGGGAAATCCCGACTTCTTTGTTTGATGTCTTTCAAATGCCCTCTTGATACCAGTGGGGGAGAGGGTCCGCCGCCCCAGCATATAGCAGTTTTCTTTTGAATGCCCTGGCTTCTTGCAATAGCCACAGGCCGCAGGGAGTTTCCTATGGGGACAGTGCGAGCGCATATGCCCCGACTGCCGACAGTGATGACACACCGGTATGAACTGATCTCTGATCCTCCCGCACTAGTGTCCATGGGGACAGGGAGGTCTGGCGCTTTGAAACTTTCAGCATGCCTTTCCCATATTGCAGGAACAGGCAGCGGCGCCGGCGTATGCATGGTTTGGTTCTCTCGTCCCCAGCCGGACGGTACTTCATAGTTTTGTCGCGTCATTTCGGACGGTTGTGCCTTGAACTTGTCCAGCGCTTGAAGCGCAGTGTCGACCTGGTATTGCCAGGAATTTGGGTCCACAGCAGCGGCATATACTGGCACACTCTGGGAAAAAGACCAGTCATCTGACAGATAGTTGTTGAGGGCCTCATACCCTCGCGTCTCGTATTTTTTCTCCGCCTCGGCAGGCGACTTCTTCAATTCTTCAGGATTCAGCATCCATGGAGGGTACAAATCCTTGTCTTCATCTGTAGGGGTAGCTAATCCCCAAGACCAGACGTCGTCCTCCTCCGTTGTTGTTTCGCTTGCTTCTTCTTCTTCTCTAACCTCGTCAGGTTCTTCCGCCGTTATAGTCACATGCTCGATGGCCAGCTGATCTTCGTCAGACTGTGGCGGGGACTCGGAACGATGGCTACTCAGCTCAGAGCGTTCCTCATCGCGCACCCTCTTTTCTAGGGCCGCGGTCCAATCTTCGACCCTCTCTACATCTCCATGCAGACATACCATCCAAGAGGCAAACATCATCTCTTGCTGGAACTCTGAAAGCTGCACATCTGGTGCATAAGCTTCGGCATATCTGTTCAGCTCATTTAAAAAGAACTCAGCGTTCAGGGTAGAGCTACCCATAACTTGCTCTCCATCACTTGACCCTCCTTCACTTGACATGTTGATAAAGGCCTAAGAATCTTCGTTGTAATGTAACGTTTCTACCAAACGTTGTTCCGACTTGGAACTCTTGATGGCCTTGAATCAAATAACAGACCGACGGCAGTTGAATAACAATGGTCGAACACGAAAGACGAACCAAAGGACAATGGCTTCGCTTATGCTGGAAAGGATACAACAGGGATCTTCAAGAGATGAGAGGACAGACCACACAAGGATCAACAAGATGAGAGGAACAGGCACTAATAGCCAACACTTCAATTGTTCTAAGAAGTATACTCAAGGTAGACTTTAAGACAACGAAGATAAGGTCTCGTCTATCAAGACAGAGCACCTTATATACACTACAGGGCTGACTCCTAAACTGAGTCCCAAATAATAACAGGTATCGTACCATATCGTATCGTCCAATCAGCTATCAGGGATAAACGACCCAAGCTATCATCCAATCAATGAACAGGGATAAGCCCATACAGTACATGAGGCAGAAGGCCCCACATGAGTCAGAGATAACACTATGTGACTCACTATCGTCCAATCATCGTCCGGCGCAACATCAGCGCATGATAAGTACAGCCATAGGCAACATCAGAATGTTCCAATCAGAAAGAACCAAAACAGGACAGAGCCTAACCGTGTTGGGAATCCCGCATCCAACTATACCCTCTCAGGAATTATATCTCGACCTGAGGTAATCCGCTGTTCCCCGTGACTTATCCTTTAGACCAGATCACGTGGTCTGGGGGTTGCTGATCACATGACTAATCACGTGACTCAGACTTACACAGTCCTAAACGAACGACATCGCCAGTGTTGTTGTCCACAATGAAATGATCTTCAGTACTCAACATTCGCGCGACCTCATATGTCTCATCTGCATCCATTTGCAGCGTATCTTCATCTTCTTCTTCAGTGAACCGCACTTCAGGGGGGTCTTCAGCCTTCACAGGCAATGCGAATCGTACTTTCATCGGCTTGGTGACACCACTGGCCATGACACGTGATCCGCACATGACATCGTAGGTCGCAAGCCATGGTATCCCAATAGTAGGTCCTCTTTTCCTATGTCCGTGATGAGGAATCGCATTTCCTTTTTTGTTCCTCCTGTTTCCACATTGAGCATGAGGTAGTGTGTGATCTGCCCCGCTTTATTAGTGGTATCGTCGATGTTGTAAATGTTTTTAGGCTTATCTAGTGCCCGTTGTCCTAATCCCATCCTTTTGACGAATTGTGGATGGATAAAGTTGTCGGTGGCTCCGGAGTCCACTAACGCTTTGATGTCGGCCATATTGTAACTTGCACGAATTGACACTGGTACTCGCATAGAACGGTAGCGCATAATGTATACAGAGTTACAATTTATTGCCCTCACCCAGGCCGCCGGGTTCAGGCGCTTCCAAAATCCTGTCCCATCAATTGTTGCAGGACTAGGTCTTTGACCTCCTCGTCGTCTCCGCTACTCCTCGTAGCCATTCCGCCGCTTTTCTTCTTTGGTTGGGGGCTTCTGTATTGGCCTCCGTGGTACGTGCTTGTGTGTCGCGACGTCTGCGAGGTTGTCTGCAGTCGCGACTGATATGACCCATCTTCTGGCAGTTGTAACACTGCGTTTGACTATGGTCTCGTTTGAATTGTCTTTGGATAAATCCCCCTCGTGGTGGAACGGTGGTCTGGTGTTCCTGGGGTGATTTGCTATGATCTCCTCGGCTCCGCTAGTCGTCCTCGTACACGATCTGCTGATGTGTCCATTCTATCGTCATTGAGTGGGCGAGCAACTTAGCTAGTGCTCCTCCTGTCGTACGTCCTGGTTTGAATGCGTCAAGATTTCCCCTGACTGTTTGCATGTGAATCCATTTTTGCTGCCTCTTCAGGCGGATTCCCTCCATTCTTCATAGTTTCGGGGGTCGTCGTGTTGGTACATGGTTTCGTAAGTGCCCTTGGTAGCCCCTTTGTGAAGTATTGAGCGTTTGCTCGGCATTGATGTTGTACCCGCGTGTCGAACTAGTTGTTCGAATTGGGCGATGTAATCGTCGATCTTTCCATCCTTCATGTGTATGCCAGCGTCGAGCTGGGCTTGGGCTCGCTCCTTGCTAAGAACGTCTCCAAATTGTCTTTGGAATGCGTTGAGGAGATTTTCCCACAACCTGTTGTCGAATTGGTTTGTTCCAGTGGCTACTTCGTTGACGAGCCATCGGCTTGCGACATACCCACTGGTTAACCGCATTTCCCTGTATGTATGTGAGGAACAACATAGCTTTTTGGTACTTGTTCCTCATGGCTGAATGGTTGGCGTTAACGCCTGCGTACCTCCCATTGAAGGATAAACGCTCTCTGCTTGCGATCTTGCCCTGTAAACGTTGGTGGTGGGTTACCGATAAATTTGTCGTTCCCGTTTTGATTGGCTATTGCTGGTCCTGCTGGAGGTGGTCCCGCTGGAGGTGGTCCTCCTCCTCCTCCTCCTCCTTGTGGCCATCCGCCGTTGGGTGGTCCTCCTCCTCCTGACGGTCCTCTTGCGGGTGGGAATGGTCTGTTTTCAGGTGATGGTACTGGTTTCGATTGAGTCGGAACTCGTAGAACATGTCGTGTTCGGGAATACTTGGTGCGTCGGGCACATCTGGTCCCATTGCTCGATTAACAGCTTGTACATCTTCGGGTTGTAGCTGTTGTACGTGACCGTTTGCTCGTTGATGACGAGCCGGGCGGCGATACTTCTGTTTGGGTAGTCATGTAGCTGAAGGGTATTCCTCGGATTGGTTCGGGGATGTGCAACTCAGCTGTTCGTGCGACGAGTGCGTCTATTTCTGGTGATTGTACTGCGATTTCTTCAGGTTCCGCCGCTTCACTGCGTGGGGTTGGCGATCGTTCGCTGGTATGGCTTGACGGAGCCGGGGTAGTTGTTCGTATTTGGAATTCGGACCGGTTCTTCGTCGAGGTTTGGTTCTTCTTCTTGGCCGTCTATGGCTCCTTGTTGATCAATTGGTCGCGCGTCTACCAATGGTATGTTGATGTTTAGATCGTCGGCGGCTGGTCGTGTCGCTTCGAAGTAACTGTTGGTGTTGCTCCACCTGAGTTCGACCCAACAGCAGCGTGCTCTGTTGAACACTACTGGGTGAAAGCGCTGTGATGTAGCTGCTTCCGCGTAGTATCCGGTGTTGTTTTCTTTGGTTCTTCTGATGTCTGGTACGTGTCGCCACCTGACTCGTCCTACGAGATATCGAGTAGGTGCGTCTCGTTCTCTTGATTCGATGCGATAGGGCACGAAGTCCCAGCCATCTTTGGTATTGAGAGTTGCCACGGCGTTCGGTTTTTGGAGAGCTTGGATTTGTTACGTGCGAGCAGCACGTGAGCCTGACTTAGGCTATGTAGAGTGAACGCGGTGACTCAGCAGTAGTCCTACTCAAGTACAAAGACTGAGTAACGTCTCAACGCGCGAAGGTGGAGTTTGACACTTGTTTGTCTTGACACGCGGCCCCGTGGGACGAGATAGAGAGGAAGAAACTCGGCTTTGGATAACTAGTTGAGAAGTGTACAAGAAATCCAAGCTATCGACTACATCAGTCGATAGCTTCCTTAAGTACTACGGTCCGGTCCGCCTTCGTCAGCGAGACCGCCACTACTACTCTGCTGTATAATCGTCCACGTATGCTCGGTAATCGTACAGTAAGCGCATCAGTCATGGTACAGTAATCCTCAGTCAGCTCATCAGTAATCGTCCACATATTCTTGGTAAGTATTAGGAGCGACTCGTCATCCCCCTTACCGCACTAGATCCAATCGTTCCTAGTCGTCCCGTGACTTATGGGTTAGGTCAGATACATACCATGACCTGGACGTAACATAGTAGTTCTCTAGATTGTTCCAAAAGGCTTCTGCCTTTGCAGGGCTACCAATCGAATGACTCTGGGGGGATCCCAATAACTTGGTGTTTGCTGAACCAGACATGCTTGCTGGGGTACTTGGTGTGCTGGGTGTACTAGGTTGACTTGGAGACGTGGAGCGACTGAATGAGCAGGTACTGGGCGTTGACTGGGAGTAGGTGTGTCTGCGCGTACTGGGGTAGTGCTGGTGGAAGTGGGAATACTGTAGCTGATGGTGTAGGTAGGAATGACTGTGATGCCTCCGCTGGGGTTACTGGAAGTGTGCCTGGAACTGCTTGTGGTGTCTGTGGCTGGGATACTGTGGTGATAAGCACCTTGACTTTTCTGGTGACGCTTCCTAGGATCTGGGAGACCTCTTCTTGGTCACTTGATTCACTGCACACTGATCTGGCGCCTGTGGGTGTGTTCTAGGTCATGACCAACCTTGTGCTTCTGGTTGGTTTCTTGGGCAGAGGTTGCTTCCTCTTTGTGATCCGAAGGTTCTTCTTCGGAATCTGAGAACTTGACTTCTTTCCTGTTCTTGTATTCCCACCTTTCTCTATCGTATGACCACTTGACCTTTTTGGACCGGTAATCGCCAATAAGTGAGCTGTAATCAAGATTGTGGACGTGGGAGATGTGGGGTGGATTCTGGCGAAGTCTTTGATGGTAACTTTTCAAGGTGTCTAAGAAACCAAGGAAAGTGACCGTCTTTGCTGAAGACCGTCTATCAAGAAGTTCGCCTTGGAATCTTTCGTGGATTAGGTCAAAGAATGTGTCGTATGTTCCTGAATGAGGTTCTCTTCCTCTTCTGTGAGTTTCTTGTCTTTGGAGTTGTACTTTGGCTCATTCACTAATGGCGGGGTAACCTGGTGACAGTCCAACCGTCGTCGTTCCACTGGTAGTGGATCTTGTACGCAGGTTGCAAGATGGCTTTGTCTGGCTGGTTTTGCCTGACTTGTTGGCGGATCCAATGGTATTCTTCGTAAATACCAAAATAGGTGACCGTGGTTTTGCTCCTCAAAGGTAGTTCTGGAAATTGAGGATACTTGACGTGAATTCCCTAATGTGAAAAGTGGTGAACGTCTAGGGAGATTTGGTGCTGGTCGTACTGCAACCTGCAGTGTTCTTAAATGCT
>WITN01000546.1:0-60145 GCA_015025155.1 Lactarius quietus
AGGATCTCTAAGATCGAAACTTGCGCTGTACTTGCTCTTGGTGAGTTCCAAAATCAAGACATTGGTTCCTTGATGGGTTACATGTTGTATGTGGTGCGGGACTATCCGGGTTGGCCCGGGGTCTCCTATAATCGGCTACCTCCGAGTCCGCGAACTCTTCACTCAGTCATCAAGGGCACCTTCCTACTCACCGTTTTCAGACTGTATCATTACGCAGATTGTAGCTCAGTCCGCAGAGACCAATTTTCTCCATGCCTTATCCCGCGGCAGTGACTTGTCGCTTCTGAATCGGATCCAGAGGTGCCGTGCACTATATAGCCTGCTTGTTAATGGGCACTTGTGCCTTTAAGGGAGGCGGCGTTCGTTGCTCGATATTTGCCTGTGTGGCACATCCCCGTTACGTCGAGAGTGTCTCAGGCTAAAGTCAAAATAATGATTTTGGTAGCTCCCGCAGTGTCCGGTTCGCCGCGACTTAGGGACAGTTGTTGTGCGGCCATGAAGGCTGCGAGTGCAATTGCTAGCCGTAGCTGCTGCACATCTCGACTCGATGGTTCTGAGACGCATTCATAATGTTGTGCGAATTAAATACAGCACTACGATAGGATACTAAGCTCTTCAAACGAAGGAGGACTACTGTATATACATGAAACATGCGGCGCGGCGGTAGAGTTTCAGCGCGCCATAGTGTCGGCGTGAATCAGGTCCTCAGCCTTTTTGTCTCTTGGGACAATTGTGCACGAGAAGGGGTACGGACCACTGTAAGAAGTGAGAAAGTATCGGCGATCAGTTACGCTTCTCGGCGAACGAGACACGTACGTTATGCTTTTTCCGTGGAAGGGATAATCTTCGGGCTTTCCATCAGCTCGCTTCACCCCTTCGAGATTGAAAACCGACAAAATGGACGCGATGACGATAAACATTGTTGTGTCCACGAAATGTCTCCCGGGGCAGATGCGTTTTCCGTATCCAAACGCAGATACCCAAGTCGAGTCGTCGCGGATGCTGCCATCTGCGTTAATGAACCGGCTCGGGTCGAAGGCATCCGGGTTTGAATACACGGCCGGGTCATGCAATATCGCCCTAGAAATAATTGAAGCCATCATAGACGCGAACAAGTGGCAAGCATCTTACCATCCATTGGGAATGACGAGAGAGCCTGATGATGTACGTCAGCAACACGAAGATAGGCTCGTATCACGAAATGGCGAACCCTTGGGGATAAAGTAGCCTTCATATATGTCGTCTCGCATGGCGCAGTGGGGTATGGCTGGGGTGATCGATTAGTGGATGCCGAAGATTCGGATGAACAGCGAGGGGTTGTACGTACCAAGGGGTACAACAGGTTTCCACCTCAGAAGTTCCCTGCATATCGCATTGATATAGGGTAACCTTGAGCGATCCTCAAACGTCGGCAACCGCTCTCGTCCGGTAACGGCATCGATCTCATCCTGAGCCTTCTTCTGCATGCTAGGGTGCATTAACATCGCGACGAAGAATGACACCAAGGTGGTGACGGTCTATCGCCGAAGGATTGAATAAATCGGAATCTAGATAATCTGTTTGACGACGTACAGTATCGGTCCCCGCTATAGACAGCTATTTCAACCGGATCTGAGCAATTGTGGGATTTGCTCACCTGCGTACATCGACCCAAGAGATCTGGTGATGGTATCCATTACTTTGTCGCGCTCTGGTTGACAAATTTTATCCGCTTCTTCCAGAACCTCGAGAGCAAGTGAGGGCTTTGCAGTGCCGTTAGACTGGGGGGAGCCCTATGAGCGTTTACACTGGCCAAGAAATCTGAAGTGTGCAATTACTATGCTTTCCATTACGAACGCCATCGGCTCTTGCACGGCCTGCTGCCCAATCGTGTAGCCGAAGCGGGCAAGTGGCTTATAGCTGAACCACGGCAACCACTCAGGGACGTATTTCACTGGGACGGACCATTATTGTACGATGGATACGCCGAAATAAGGGAGAACGCACATGAAGGAATATTGTTGACAAGTACAGCGCCTGGGAGCGTCGTGGTCGATGCTAGTTCGGCCATTTTCTTGACAACTATGATCTTCGGGTCCTCAGGTCCCTCGGCATCGTAACCATACGTCAGCGATAAGATCATCTCTCCCTGTAAGCTAAGAAGTCCAGAAATGCGATCTGACGATGGGAAACGCAACAGAATAATTGATTACGAACAGGTCAATGTGCTCCTCCCACTTATCTGGGCTCGTCAACAGCCGTGTGAGGAGCACACGCGCCCTAGTCTGCTGCATCGGACGATATGTAGCAACTGCACCCGGTCGCAGGCCGCGATCAAGTAACTTGCGTCCTTCACGCCAAAATTCAGTATACCTTGAAAATGGCACGAGCCAATCCCATCCCATCCTAACCAGAGAAATTTGGTCAAAATAGGGTGACATAACTTCGGTGCACTTACATCTGAAAGATCGGGATGATAGGACGATCTGAGTAGATATCGCCACGTTTCTCAAGGAGATCCTTGGTGGCCTTGGTGGTGTTCAATACGACGATAACCTGGCCAAAAACACGAAGAGAGAAGACATCCCCTACCATTCGTTCTGTGAACAGGGAAGCCCCCGATAATAACGAAAAGGCTTACCATGGGTCTTCCACAAGTCAGTATATTTAAGCCAGGAGTACTCCTTCGGAATATCCAGAAGGTTGCCTATTAGAGGCAGAGGTCGAGGGCCAGGGGGGTAGGGGAGTCCTCTGCGCCGTCGATGGTCGCGGAATGCGAGGAGGACGACGGCGAAGGATACCAGGGCGAAAACATCAACGATAAAGACCAGAGAAACCATGAGCGATGGTGTTGATGTGACGCTGCGAGTCGAGGTTTACCGTAAGAGAAGGGTGACTGGCATCGGCTATCCATGTCGGTTATATTTGCCCAGATCACCGCGGGCGTCTTCTTGGAGGCATTGGACACAAGACCGAAACCCCTAAAGGGTGTGAGACACGGTTGTGCGATGCGAAAAAGTCTGAATTGAATTGGAAGCGGATACATCCACACAGGGCAACCGGGATTGGTTCTTCCCCTTTTAGGTGGTCCGTCCTAGTGTGGTCGTGCATGCGCTGAAGTCGATAATTGCCAATGATGATGCCGGTCAATTTGAATGTTGAGTTGTGTCCTTGTCGTGGACATCGGGACGAACGGCAACTCCCCGACCTAACTCTTAGTGAGAAATTTCTTAATAGCCAGGTGGGATAAAGAGACGTGTGAGAGGACGCTTGACGGTGCTGGCATGAAAGGAGGGAACACTGAGGGAACGCTGCAAGGAACGCAGGCACGAGCACTAAGTTACAGTACAATAGAGTGATGTCATGTGAGACGGGCGCCGGAGTGAGACGCTGGCTCTGGGGTCATTTGACTGCAGGCTGTATGTAGCCCGGGCACGCCCGGCCATGGAAATGGGATGACTCCTCTCGTACGCCAGTCGTACGCCCCAGAGTAAGTTACTCTATGGGGAGGCCGTTCATTTACATGTTACTGTACAACGCGGCGTGATTCAAAACAAAAGATCCTGAAGCGGCTTTGCCTGAATGGAATTTATTTTTGACATATTTTTGTTTCGTCTACTTTAAACCGAAGTGTAGCGCCCAGCTCCCACGACCCAACCAATACCCTCAAATACCGTCCCGATTATGATTCTAGAGCGCTGCCTGCAGGCGCTCAACGTCCTGCCACCCCAGTAAACCCTTCCAGACGAGTGAAACACCCGGGTCGTCGTCGAGTAGCCGTGCCGCCTGGTACGTAGGCTCGCAGCCAGCCTGGGCACGCTGGCGGCAACGACGGTCCGGGAAAGGCGCGTGCTCGTTTCCTGCGAGGCGTCGGGAATGACGCGCAAGGAGCAGAACGGCGAGCGCGGCGACGTCAACTTCGTTTCCCTCTGCACTTGCAATCATCATCGGACCAGCCCCATCTTCATCGTCCTGCATCTCTGCCGCGGCCGTAAACTCCACCGCGGCGCCCAGCTGTGCGTCACTCAGGACCGACCGCTCACGCGCGTCTGCGCTCCGGATACGCGGCGGCACGACAAGCCAGAGGTGCGCAACACCGTCAATTGTGCATTCGTACACGGGCGGGAGCAGTGCGTCTCCGAGCTCGTACAGCGCGCGCGCATTGCGCTCCGTCATAACGGTCACACAGTGCGTGAAGGTGTGGCACGGCCACTGGCTCCACGTGACAACTTGGCCCTGCTGCTGCTGCGGGTTGGCCCACACGATTGTTGGGGCTGGCGCGTCGGGGGGCATTTGTGCGAGGAACAGGCGCGCTGCGCCGCCGCCGAGCGCGGAGAATGCCGCTTCGGGCCGGTCGTTCGGTATCGGCGTGCCAGAGCGCGGATGCGGACCGGCCGCCGCTCGGACTGCACGTAGCCCGGTCTTGACGCGCTCGCGCAAGTTTGCTGGTAGAGGACGCAGCGCAGACCAGCACGCGCCGCGTTCTTTTTCGTGCCCGTTGCCCTGAACCGCGGTTTCCACGCGTGCCGATTCGTGTATGTAGAGGCTGTGTGAAAGCTGGGAAGAGAGGTCGTCGACTGTGGAAGCTGCGCTGTGCAGTGAGGACGGTGGGTTAGAATAGTGATAAGCCATTTCCCGTAGAGTATGTTTCTGGGCGAGCGATGTATCCTGTAGGATCGCGACCATCACTTTTTATAGTAGGAATTGAAGAAGTTTGGTGGCATCGCGCGCAAGTGGCTTTAACAATCACTCAAAGCAGTCGCAATCCATTGAACATGAGGCCACAAAGGGCTGTGATCTGCCTGGCTAGGTGAGCAGATGCCACAGTAACACCGCGTAGACAATACGGCGAGGACCCACTTGTGGAGAAGACTAACAGACCACAATCAGATTCTGATCTAAAAGAGCCATTCTTCTCAGCACTAAAGTCATTCGATGTCAATCCACAAATCCACAAAGCGACTCTATAGCAAGAGTAAGGACGAAACGCGAGCTCGAGCCCAGAGCTAAATGACTTCTTTCTCTTCCCGCCTCTCCTTGTCGATACTCTTTGTGCACCCATCGCTTTCGTCCCTGACGTCACCGGGTGTTGCAGTCTCACTCGTCGCCGCGCGCCGCTGATCGCGACGCTGGAGGGACAGCGTGATCAACGCGGCTATGACTTTTAGCATGCGTCAGTTCGGGCGTGTACAGGAAGTGCTTGGTATACGTACTCATCAAGAAATTGATGCATGCAGTCGTGATGTTACCCACGAACACCCTACACAGATAGATCACCATTAATTCCGTAGAATCGTGCGCCAATCACATACCGCGGTTGTTGCACCTGCGGGAATATGACACTTGAGAGAAGCTTGTAGTTAGATCGAGTGGTGCTTGAGGCGGACGGTAGGGAGCTCACATGGGCAACCAGGCTTGAAACACGTAGGCGATCGTGTTGCAAGTCGAGATGACGAAAGCGCGTTCTGTGGAGCCAGGTCAGTTCCACCACGGTCTTCAGAAGCGCGGAGGAAGGTGCATGCTCTCGCTGTCGTGGCTATTGAGCTCGCTGACCCACGCCATGATTATGCCTGATAAGCCTCCCAGGCAACCAGTCTACGGGTTTAGTCAATAATCGTGGCCGGATGTAGTTCAAGTAGGGTACCCTCTTACAAAGTAATAAAATGTCCAGCGTCTAGGGGGTAAGCGCAGTTAGATTCAGGACCGAGAGCATCGGACAGTCTCCTCATACCGCGCGATATGAGTATATACCGGCGTTGCTGCCAGAACGGAAAACGTAATAATCGACCATACCTACGGAGCATGAGCAATGGCAGGGCGGTGAAAATGCGTCCGCGCTTATACCCCGGCAAAAAGTATTGGTGGCCAGCGAGACGCAACCACGTCGCTCCACCAGGCATATATCAGGGCTTTGTAATAACATCAACGCTCTGCTGCTGAGCCGAGCATCGAGACGTACTCGTCACGATCTGCAGGGCATATATACCAAGGGGATACGTATTGATCTGCCCGATGCTATAGACTGTGTGTTCGGGCGTGTTGAAACTCTTCAGCCTACGACACCGCATCAGACGGGGGACAGGCTAATCGTAAGATGGGAAGTGGCTCTTGCCAAAAAATCATTGACGACACCCCATTTCCATTGTTGAACTGACGACACGATTAGTGCTCGGTTTCAACGACTGCATGAGACCGTACCAGGGCATAGACTGACGACCAAGACCCATTTCAGTTCTAAATTAGAAGGGATGGATAGGGAGAACTCACGGGGAACAAGCACGTAGATATGCCATGTAGAAAAAAAGCCGAGAATCTATCCAATCTTATGAGCAGGTGCAAGATGTCGGCACATGTTAACCCAAGTCACGGTCACACCTTCTTCTTGGTAAACTTCTCGGGGGCTTTCCGTCCCACGGACTCCATACGCTTAATGGCAATATCAAGTTGTTCCTGCGTAATGAAGATGGATGGCTTGGTGGTCGTTGGCAGATCCGGCATAACGATGAAGCCAAGCAGAGCGATAGGGATGGTAATGACCCCATCGACGATAAAAAGCCCTGAGAAAAGGAAAGTCGGCTCATAAAATGAAGCGAAAAGAGCACTTAATCTCACACTTCCATCTCGCGATACCACCTCTATCGTTAAGGCCCTAATAGAATAGATCGGGTAAACAAGAACAACCTCCTTACCCAAGTCCGTACTTACAGCTTGCAATAATCCGCTGACCATTGGGCCCATAGCGCTAGCTGTCTACGAGTCATAAACCTGTTAGTTATTACACAAAAGGCGTCGACTGATGAATTCACATGGAATATGCAGGACCTCTTCGCTAGCTCTTCCTGGTTGTACCAGCCTCCGATAACGTACTACGTCACATGGTTGAACTTCACATCAACTGAAGGAATGACATTTCCAAACCTGGATACCGGGATAAAAAGTCGACTCTGCCAACCCAACTAGGAAGCGGATGGCACAGAGGGTCGAAAAGTTTTTGCTCAACGCAAGGCACATGGTGAGAGAGCTCCAAATCAGCTCCATTGCGGGTATCTAAAGTCGGGGCATCAAAGTACGACCAGAACGAAGATAGAGCCAATTGACCCATATTGATGGTCGGATGCGCGTAAGAAACATGCTACGCAGTTTGTGAGATAGCGCTCGACGGAGGCAGCAATGTGGCTCACGTTGACGGAATCTGCCCTATAACATATCCCACAGTCCATGCGGTTGTGATATAGTTTAGTTGATTGCCATGAAGGTGGAGGCTTTCCCCGGAGCTGTGAGACCCAATACAAGACACGACAGATGGTGATAACATACTCTTCTTTCATCCCAGATACGTAGGCATTCTATCGCTCGCGCATTTATGAAGCCTTTTGAGCTGTGGATTATAAGTGTCCTCACCGTGACATTCTGAAGATCGATATATTTGCTAAAGTAGGAGAGATATGCATAGGTGATGAGGCAAGCATCTAGTCGTCTGACGAATTTTCGTTCCTCTGGTGACTTGTTCCACGAATCCCTGTAAGCCAATGCAAGTTGTGCCAAAGTAATTGAGTGACCGTAATAATAAGAGACTCACCATATGAAACTTGACCAAGGGCGAGTCTCCTGTTTCGCATTACCCATTTCCCTCAAAAGATTGATGAGCAAAATCTGGGCCGTCTCCGGATGCGGGGTGAAATTGAGAACCGCCGGTATTTAACGCATCGTTTTTCTGTTCCTAACACCTTTCAGTACACTCTTAGCAGCATGCGAATTGCCCCAGCTGATAAGAGCCGCGCTGAACGGGTGGTGTGAGGGAGAATTGCGACCGGGGGAACAACAGTGCAATTACACTTCTGCGAAAGCCAGTTAGTCAATCCAATTGCATCACAGGGAAGTCGAAGAGATGATGGCACTACAATGGAAAATCGTCCTACAAAAGTGGTTGCCCGGAGCTGAGTTGTAGCCGCCTTATGTATTGCTTTAGAGGACCTCACGAAAACAAGAATCCCAGGGCCAGCGGAAACAGTGGTTTCTCACGACATCGCAAAGCGCAATACATATAGGTGCTTGACGAAGTGACTAAAGCGGTCCCAGAACTGGCGGCGGCTGTTACTGGCCGGGTTCGCATTGCCGCAAATAGCACGATTCGTATATCCTCGTGACCAGTTTCGTGGATACAAGAAAAGATATAGTGGAGGCAAAAGATCTTTTTAACAACTTGAAGGATTTATTGTAACGCGCAGATTTTGTGGGAGGAAGAAAAAGAGAAGAACCTTCAACTTCCTTTTTAAGACGGGACCTGGACCCCTGGTACCTACTGGACCCCAGCTTGAAGCTCTTTCCGAGTCCTTTCTCGAAACCAAGCTCGAGACCGTTCATCTGACACTTCGCGTGTCCGCCGGCGCGCAAATTGCTATGAAGGGCGGGGCCGGACAAAAATATCTTGATCTTGTAATACTTGATTTGCACTTGTGTCGCTTAACAATTTTTGTTGCACGTTGTTGACAGGTTGTTCGCGTAGCACTTTTTGTTGACAGGTTGCGTTGACAGGTTGTTCTTTTTGTGTTGACAGGTTGTTCGGCAAATTCCGTTGGCGCTGGCCCACCACCACACTAGTGACGCGTGATGCATGTGATGTGTGACGGCCGCGTCTTCTAGTGACTAGGTATGCGCGTTGCGGATGCAGGTGCGGGGCTGCTGCACAATGTCGTTGCGAAGAGCGGCCCCTCAACCTACCATACACCTATCCTCTTTCCACCCCGAGTGATCGCAATGAAAGCACGTAGCATTTGTCACAACTAATAGATAGTAGATATATACAAGAATAAATTAACTGTTTTACTTTGCGCTATTGATTGTTATAAGGGCTCCTAGAAGGTGCACCATCTGGAGCTGGTGCCGCAGAAGGAGTCGATGGAAAGAGGCCGTCACTGTTCATGGAGAGTGGGGGAAGGCAAGTTGCTTCGCTGGCGTTCTAATCTATTCCGGTCTTCGAACGCTCGCATCGGTGGATGGAGGGGACGGTACAATGGAATCATGGTGGTTTTGCTGCGAAATGGTCACTATAACTGACCGCGTGAACTTGAGCGACGCCGGCGCTCGGTTAGCTCGCTGCGTACCGTTTTCGGGCGTTGGCGTTCTCGCACTCCTCATCCTCCTCTCCACCACCTCCTCCTCGTCTTTACACGGCACAAACGACCTCAAAACACTATGGTAAGTCGTATTATCGCTCCATAAACGACTTACTTACCTTTTCCCACAGATTTTAGCCGGATTTCGCGCGATTTTCTTCGGATTTCGCGCGCTTTTCTTCGCCTTTTGCTGGCTGTTTGTCAAGCTCGTTGTCGAGCCTATGGAGGCACTGGTGAGCAAGCACTTTCTATACGGCGTCAACCGGTGCTCACCTTCGCAGATGCGGGCGAACGGCTGGCGCGCGGAGCTCACGCTCACGGCGCGCCTCACTTTTTCGACGGCCGAGCGCGGCGAGTCGTTCAATCGTGCAATTCCCTTGCGTGCCCGTTTCCCCCGCGGTCAAAATTTCTCCGCGCGCACTGTGGAGGAACAGCTCGTCGAGATGGATGTTGCTGAGCGCGTTTGAAGGCAGGGAAAAGAGTGTAAATAGGAAATTAGGATGAAATGAATGTGAATATCAATAAACTTTTGGTTTTCACGGCATTACACCAACGTTACTGGGGAATCTTCAGATCAATTTATCACAATTTGGAGCTCACCGCAAGTGAACCAGGTGGGTGTTAGGAATGTTCGATATCTTATCTACGAAGACAGATCGAGATGATCTGTCACGTGGTATCTTGTAAGTACGATAATATAGATCTCTAAAAACCATTGATGAAGATGCGCAAGGAGTAATAGAGGGACTGACTCACAAGCAATATTGCTTGACGGTCCACCCCTGCCCCTGCCTCTGCTGCTAGCCCGTCCTCTTCCTAACGAACCCCTCCCACTAACATTGGCTCGCTTGCGTGAATCGATCTCTTCTTGTGCGCCGCTCATAATTGCTGTGGCGAAGTTGAGTGATGCAACGTCAATGAGAAAGCGGTTCCAACTGAAGGCGGGGTAGTCGAGGTTGAACTCAGCACTGTGGACTGATGAGGACCTGCGTACAGCGGCCAAAGGTCGATTCTGTTGTGCTTCAGTTCGATCTTCTTGTCGTTGAGCTTCTGCGTGTGTTTTACCTTGCGGACGATTGGACGGGCACGCTGTTACGAGGGAAAACTCATACCTCTTTGCGGAAAGCCTGGATCTCCCCAGTCTTTTCCTCTAGCTCCGTCGCAATGCCTTGTAGATGCCTTTTAGAATGCACGAGCGAACTGCGGCCTCTATGGCTCGACTAGGTCAAAAAGTGTGGGACGTTTCCTGGAGTCTGGATGGACCTCATGCCGTTCGTTTCGTCGATCTTCTCAGGCACAAGAAATTTCGCTCGTTCAACGATTTGTTTACAGAGATACTCGATGCAGCTCGACCCTGCTAAAAAATTATTATTTTGTTTCTAAAAAAAAGAATGTGCGACGGGGATAGGATAATTCAAGAGTCCATTTCCAAACTTTTTACGATGATCGACACAAGTAGGGCCAGCGAGGGTGGGAGGACGAAGTAGGGGCGATGGATAGTAGCCTAGGTGTCGGACAAAAGACTGAATGAAGAACGCGAGTAGACAGACAGTAAACTTATAAAACTCAGGCGCCGCGAGATTGTTGATCCCCATGTTCCTCACATTTGAGAATTGGCCCCAGTCCCAGCGTTCGAAACCGTCCCAGTCCGCTATAAGATCACGTACCGCCCGAACCCAATTTCTCCAGTCCTTGTTACAAGAGAAGTCTGAGTTAACACCGCCGCCCGACCGGTCCCACATCTCCACAATCTGATGCAGTGTAAGTAATTGACCTTTCCATCGCTTCTCGAAATTGGCCGGGAACTGGATGCGTTCCATTTCCCTGATCTCCTCGTGCACGTGGAATGAATTGAGGTAGTATAAGACTACCTGGCGAATGTCGGTGTCATCCGCCGTGGTCAGTTGGATATCGCAACGGCAAGCCAATCGGCTTGTGGGGTCATAACGCCCCGCAGCGACATCAGCACTCCGCTGCTCGCCGAAAAGGAGAACGCCCCCATACTTCCAGAACGCGCTAGGGTCGAACGTCGAAGGATTATCCGCATCGGGCTTGGGCCATTGTTTCTTCCAGTACGTGTTTCCCAAAATGAAGCGCCATTCTTGGGTGGTGAGGGCGGGGAGGTCGCGTTCCGGCCGGTTCTTGATTTCATTGAAAAGGAGAAGGTAATGGTGATAGTGGACGCGTTGGTTATGGGGTTCAACACCCCAGAAGAGGTGGACAGGGGGAAGCGCAAAGCGACGAGGTGACTCTAGGGAAGCGAGGTCGGAATGATTGGCATGGTTCATGGCATGTGTCCAGACTTCTTGTATCACCGGGAACCAGTCTGGCGCCGGCCCAGCGTCGGTGAGGCGTCTCAGCTCCTGGTTATTCGCATTGGCGACCAGGGAAATTTCGTTCATCTTGGCCCTCTTAGCCCTGCAACCGGCTATGCACCTGTTATTAGTCTGCACCAAGACGGATGAAAAATAAAATAAGCATGCTTACCTTCGTCATTCTTCCTGTTCTCCGTTTTCTTCAGCTTACGCTTGAACTCCTTCGTCGGATTGAGAGTATCCAAACGTATTGCGTAACCGCGGGCAGTGGTCTCCAGATCCATCACGATATCGTTTATGAGGGGGGGATAGTACCAAAGTTCAAGAGAATGGAGGAGCGGCTGGAGGGACATGGGCCGTACCTTGGACAACTTGCGAGGTGACAATGGAACTTCCTTTGTGGGATCGAGAACAAAAACGGACCGAGGAACGAGAAGATAGGCCCCTACAGACCAGCGCGCATAATTTCTATACAACTGTGCGTCTTCGAAAATGGCGCCTCGAGTTGGCGCACGAATGGGAGGTCGAAAGGTATTGCCAGCGCGGACATCCTTCCACCAATCCAAAAAGGCATGGAGCTCCAAAAGAGACCGTTGAAGGTTACGAAAAACTTCCACAAAATCTCGCCAAGCTCCGAACTCCTTCCCCAACCGGTTCAAAGCCGCAAACGCCCTGACATACGCTTCCGTTGGAATCCGAACGGAAGAGAAGGATGGGTCGGAAGAGATGTTTTGAAATGGATCTTGTACCGTAACTTTGAAAGACGTCCATTCACGCGTGAACTTGCCCAACAAGGTGGGATCGACGACATGGAGGTTAGAGTGACCGGGATGAGCTCGCCACATGGACTTGTCCACGGACTGAGTAAGAAGAACGTTTGATGGAATGGCGGCATTTGATGAGCGTAGGGGTATCCAGGCGAGATATGGAAATTCAGGATGATATGGCTGTGGGTATACGGTCCATTCGTAAGCTCCCCAGAGTCCATCTACACCGATGATAACTGGGGGCAGAGGAGGGGAAGTCGGGATGGCGTCGACGTTGGCACCCAGCATTACAAATCCAGGTCGCCAGTCGTCGGCAGAGGCCCAGAATTTATGGGGAGGAGGAGAGGGCATATTCGACGCCAATGGGAAAGAAGAGAGACAAAGAGAAAGACACGAAGTAAATAGCTAAGGCAAAAGGTCCCAAAACCTGAGATAAGCTGAGTTAGAGTAGTATTGGGGAAAGGGCAGTCTAAATACCTGATATAACTAGATAGCACGCTGAGGCTTTAGCAGGTGGAACGGTTCGGGGAGGAAAGAAACACCAGATTAAAAAGGCTTGAAGATGCGTCGACAGAAAGAACGAAAGGTAGGATTACGGTAAATGCACTCAATCTGCTTGAGATGGCTTGCGTGAAGGGAATGAAGTTGGAACGGCGGATGGAAAGGCTTGAAGATGCGTTGACACAAAGAACGAAGGGTAGGATCACGATAAATCCACTCAATACAGCCTGACAACAGGTCGAAGCTGCTTGAGATGGCTTTGCGTGAAGGGAATGAATGAAGATGGAACGGTGAGGGGAGTAGAGAAACGCCAGCGGATGGAAAGGCTTGAAGATGTGTTGACACTAAGAGCGAAGGGAGGACCACACCAAGAAACTGAGTCGGTCAGAGTGCCGTCTTTTTCCCACAGTCACATGTCAGATATCAAGGGTATGTATGATGCATGATGACTACGTACAGTAACGTGACCGTGGTAAGGGAAAATTGCGTCACATCAGTCACGTCGCTTTCCACACGCCACCCATCCTTCTTTTACCCGCTCCTCCATGTCTCTCCACCTTCCCTCCGCCGTCGCCTTCTGAGGACCATTAGGCCACCCCCTCCTACCGTCTCTACGGAGTTGCAGTGGGGTGAGCTGCGTCGGGAAACCGGCGCACGCGTTGCTGGGTCGTATTAGGATCTCAGTGGGCCGGTCCTGCTGCCCCCTGAGGGTAACCGTTAATACTCGCCGTCCCCTTGAGGGCGGTCAATCCTGACTTGGCGCCACTGCGGTTGTCCGGTTGGGGAAGAGGAATGCGGGGCAGGGCAGGAGTGACGAGCCTGTCCGTCGTGAACTCTTGGTCGGGGTGAGCATGAGCTATGCTCGCGTACGTTGAGGTAATAGTCCTCAACCCTTTTCAATTTACAAGTACTCAATCTTCTCTAGCTGTCACCCAATCCAGGTGATCGTCCGAAGGCTGGATGTTCCGGAGCTATGCTTTGTACCTTCCCTCCGCCGTCGCCCTCTGAGGACCATCAGGCCATCCTCTCCTACCGTCTCTACGGAGTTGCAGTGGGGTGAGCTGTGTCGGGCAATCGGCGCACGCGTTGCTGGGTCGTATTAGAATCTCAGTGGGCCGGTCCTGCTGCCCCCTGTGAGTAACCGTTTGGTAAGTCTTTCTCTCGACACCCGGCCGTGGAGCGACCTCCGTATGGGGAGGAAGGTGAGAGTTGTGAGCATCTTTTGGAATCCACTTTCGTGTACCTGAAGGTACAGAACGATATATGTTCTTCTCGTTGCGTTTTCTTGTTTTTTTTTTGGTTCTCCTTACGCTGTCCTCCTCTGTCGTTAGGGCATTCTCTTGCCCCACTATCGACGTAAAATAAAAGACTTGCGTGTTTTATTACGCAAGTCATTTTCTTTTGCGTCGACGGTGGGGCTATCTACTCGATAGCTATCTACGACGCTATCAAGCTAGCAACCTCGCCTTTCTGTGCGCTTTCCTTACTGATTTCTCTCTGTCCCTTTCTTATATCCCTGTCTGCACCACTCCCTCCTACGTCTTCCTCCCTGCTTACTGCAGCCAATTACTCCCGTGAAATTCTCGTCGCGCTGCGTAAGCGCTGTGCGCCTGCAAGAGACGCTTATATTGACACTCTCCTCGCGTCGCTCACTGCTCCACCCAGCCAATTACTTGAACTCGCTACGCTCGTGACAGACTATTCGATACCTACTAACACTTGCAGAGACGATGAAGGACACGAAGACGACGCACCCATAAGTGAATCGCAGCGGGCCAACGATCGCGAGTTGAGGCTTCGCCGTCTCCGTGAAAAGCCCTCAATGGAATTTTTTTGTGCAATCAATTGTGCGCTGCGCCCCACTTGTTCAATACTTCGCCAAGCCTGGCGACTACTTCGTGATGGATGTCGTTGACCACAGCGGCGACATATTCATTCGCTGCAGTGAAATTGTTAGTGGGTTAGTGAATCAGATAACCCACCCTTCTCCATCTAGTATCCAGCTCAATACCCTACCCTCTTAGGACTACCAATTAATCGCGTTTGGATATTATGGGTTTACCGGACTGGGGTCACTCTATGGTAAGAGTCATTATTTTCTCCCTTGGTACTGTTCTTATGATGACAGGCGTCTCGTTGCTTCGTTCATTGTTAGTCAAAAGTCCAGCTGTTTTTAACTTGTCAAGCTGCGGTGTCTGAAAGTCTGCCTCCGAAACGGTCCGGGTACCGGAAATCATATCACGTGCAAGACGACGCACAAGCTAGAACTGTAGGAACACTGTTCGCACGTCGTTTCGCGTCCTCCCGCCCTACGCCTTCCCCTTCACCGCGCCTCCCTCGCCTTGAATAACGACTTAGATGATGTTGCTGACTACTTTATGAATCGAGGTCGCCAGCATCCGTGCGATGTTCGAGGAACTCACACAGGAGAAGTGCGTGTTTATAGTGTGTCCGTGCTGATCTGACTTCGACCTCCCCGCCCTACGCCTCCCCGCCCTCGACCTCCCCGCCTTCCCCTTCACCGCGTTCCCTTCCCTCGCCCTCCCCACAGCCGCCTTCTCCTTCACTGCCGCCTTCTCCTTCACCGTTGCCCCGGACTGGTCCTTGGGGTTGTACTCCGAGGACCACAGTCCCAACGTCGAGTTCGCGTTCAAAGACGGGCACTCCGTCCGCGGTCGCGGCGTTGAAAACGCGAACGCGGGCACGGAGATCGACTGAGACCGTGTACCCGAAGCGTCTCAACTGAAAACTGATTAAGGTGAGTGCACAGTCTAAACTGAAGGCAACTCACCAGGCTTTCTACTGGTTCTCGAATGTGCTGTGTTGTCCATGCGAGGGCGCGTCGAATAATGACTTTAATGTCGTCTACAAATGACATGGGACGAATATATTTCTTTGGAGTGATGAGTGGTGGATGAAGTGGCAAACTGAGTGACGACTAATCGCGTTGAACTCAAGTTTCTGCTATTCTCGCGCCGTATGGCGACCATCCAGATGAGGGGCACCTTCGTCGTCGTACCACCCCCTCACAGCCCTCACAGAAAGAACCGTATATTTGCGAAAATAAAAAAGCCTCTGTCGCACACTGCGAGCTCGACTTAGAGTCGAAAAGCGAGTTCAGTTTCAATTTTATTAAGTTTACTTAAATTTCCGTTTTTAATTACTTTAATTGATTTCTTGTGAGAAAAAACCTCGGCATCGCTCCCGCGCCACCCCTTTGAACTCAGCTGCATATATTTGAACGAAAAGGTGTCCCCTACAGTATATTGGCAAGCCGGATCTAGGCTCGGATCCAGCCGGTGTTCGAACTCAGCAGCTCCGCACAGCTCTCGTTCTCAACCGGCTGGGCTCAAATGTATAGAAAGTGGTCGGCTAAGCGTGAGAAATTCGCCTCAGTCGAATTTTCACTCTCGTGAAATCCTCTCCTCCCTAGGATCTTCGACGCGCCCTCCATTTCCGAAGCCTCCACCTCAAAATCAGTGTGAAATGTATTTCATTACCCTATATAATCAAATATAATACATTCAACGTTTGTCTGAGTTCAGTGAAATGAGATATTCGAAAATTTGTGATTTTCTTCTGATGGTGCCGTAGGGTGCGGTGACGGGGACGGGGTGAGCGGCCAAAATTGTGGTCTAGCCGGGTGTGAATGCCGTGATGGCAGTAGGTGTGGTTGGTATTGGAACAAAGGAAGTTGAGTTTGGGACGGGGTGGGCGTGGGGGGCTCGAAGTTGGGAATGTGTTAAGCAGCCGTGCGAGGCCCACCCGATGACGACGCAACAACGGATGGAGTACGGAAGGGGCTGTGACCGCTGAATAAAGGAGGGTAGTACCGAGAGGCGGCAGGATTGGGAATAGGGGTCGATGTGCGGCTCCAGTGATGGCTGACTGCTGTTGGCGTCCGTAGCTGAATATTCACTGAAGGTTCATAAGAGGATGTGGGAAAATGAGGAGTGTGATGGGCAGCCGAGTGATAAAGAGGTTGGGAATGGCTTGAAGCCATTGGGGGCGTGTGTGGATGAGCGGGTGTATGCCATGAACCTGAGGGTGTTGTCGCCACTGGCTGATGTGGCAGCCGCAGTCTGTAGGGGGTGAGAGGGCCGAGTGGTGCACTGGGATACGTGGAATGTTGATAAAACTGTGACGGTACTGGTAGCTGTGGTGGGGGGAAGGAGTGAGGAGGGACCGGTGATGCGTCTGGCTTCAAATCACTTTGAGTTGCGCCGTTGTTCCAAAAGGACCTACAAGCCATGGAGCCGCAAAGTGAGTTTCGGATTGACGTACACAAATCAGACATATACCCTTTGCCGGCCATGAACATCAATGAGGCGTCCACCATCGGAAACGCAGAAGTCATCGATGCGGTGATGGAAGAGCTAAGGGTCGACACCTCGAAGCCCGAATTCTGTGAAAATCTAAAGCTAGTCGCTGGAGACCAACTCTCAATCGCACGACTCCGAGCTGTTCTTGCTGCCCGCGCAGGAAATGAGGGTGGGCCTTCGTCTCTTCGGTGGGCCATTTTCATTCCGGGTCTTTTTCACTGCAAGATCGCAGCCACAAATGGGTTTATTCAGACACACTTCGGCCACCCAAACCGTGACTTGAGAGATCCTGCTTCACTTTCTTCCCACAAAACACTGTTGCAACGCAAGCCGATCGTCCTCTCTTCACTCCCACCCTTTCGGACCTGCCGTGACCTTATCTTTGTATCCCTCTACGCTCGCGTTCTCCACTGCATGCTCAAAGTTTCAGGTGCGCAATCGCTGGAGTCATTGTCAAAAGGAATCACTTGGGACAAGCTATGCGACGCTGCCGAAGCTGTTGTGGACACCTTCACCGACACACGCTTGGTCGATACACTTCGTTGCTCCCGCCGTCAAGAGAGCGAGGCTCGTGGTGAAAAGGAGCAGGGCGGACCTGCTGGTGACATGATCTTCGAAAACGCAATACTCTTCTTGCGTGACGGGCTCATACTCCGGGAGTTTTCAGATGCAATCAAGTCCGGTGACTCAGGCCGCGTGCTACAGGTCTTGAAGCTATGGGCATTCAGCTTTCGAGGCAGTGGTCGCACGAAGTACGCATATGAGGTACTTCACCTCCTCCATAACATCACCCATGTGTGGCCAAAGCCGGTAGTGTGCGCCCGTTCTATTTTCTTCAGAGGTGCTAGTCAGTTGATTGACAATTGTCCTCAACAATTGGCTTCTCCATCCGACTGGAAAGGCAAAGTCATTCGTCGAGCTGGACTTGATGCAAGAACATTTGAACTATTGGATCAAGGTGCGTTGTTGCTGCATGTATTCCCTCGCATCCTCTCTGACGGCTCTGAGACAGAACTACTACCGAGCCCATGGTAGTGGGGCGTCATGGGAGTGGCTCGCGACGATCGCACCATGCATCGAAGTCCTTCGGCGACTTGCAACGGAAGTCAATGGTGCCCTGGGCTCAAAGCAGGGAAGTCGACACGCCGCTCCCGACCTTACCAAGGACATCAAGATCATCATGGACAGCCTCAAGCAGAACAAGGTTTACGAGGAAGTCCTTGGCCGTACCCTTGGGGATGAGGAACCCCCCGCGCCAGATGTCATTTGCGAGGGTTTTACTGCGCTGACTTGGGGTGCGAAGGCCCCTCTCCAACAATTCAATCGTATGATCAAGACACTCCAAGGACGCTGCAGCATAGCACCCTTGGTTGGCACGGCACCGTATATACAATCCCGAGAAACCCGTAAGGTTTTCTCCTCTTTTTCTATTGACTCAGATCTGCTCACGCCGCATGTACTAGTCGGTTCTGACCAAGGTTCAGACTTCTCTCCGGCTTCAACTGGGGATGATCACGCATTTGCTGGCCCTAGCGTTGGCCTCGACAACAACGAAGAACCCGGGGTTGACGAAGACTTGGAGCTGGTTCTTGAAGAAACCCAACCCATCCTCAGCTTACAAACGGCGGACGACGTTGACCTCGAAATGGACGCAGATTTGAATGAGCAAATGGAAGGACTTGATGAAGGTGACGAGACCGATAATTCAGGCGACGATGGGATGGAAGTGTTTGGATAAAAATATATTCCGGTGTGTAGAGCGTAAACGCGTGAAAGGATAGTACAGATTGCGAACGAAATCATCTAAGTCGAATTTCTCACGGCCTAAGCGACCACTCTCACCACCAGTGTGCCTGCCCAGGCTCTCGACAAGTGACTCGGCTAGCAGGCCCTTCAAGCCCCGAAACGCCGCAACTCAGCTAGCCGCAGTCACTTGTCCGAGAGCCTGGTTCCACGAGGCTAAGCCGGATCTATTACAGTATAAGGCGCTCCCGCGTTTTCCGACATCAAACTCCGCACTGCCACGCCACATCATGGATCGAACCACCGCTCGTCGTTCTTTTCTTTCCTCACCTCTTGGCCTTTCACCCACTCCTGCCTGCACGTCGCCCCCCATGAGTAACTTTGACCTGGTGTCGGGTTACTTCGGTGGGAGTGTATGCTGTTCCTCCCCATCGACTTTTAATTCCGATGTGGACGCTCCCTCTGCAAACCCCCTCTTGCAAGAAATTTCGACTGGTCGCCGGTGTGTTATTCATCCGAACTATAACACCTTTCCTTTCTCATACCTGTTCCATTGTAGGGTTCAAGCCGGAGGTTTCACTCTGTTTAGAGGTTCAGCTCGCTGTCTGGCAGCCTCCCGAAGATTTTTTCTGGCTGCCACAACGAAAGTGTTTCTCACCCTCCACACCCACCTTTGTTTACCTTTTTTTCTCAAAGTCCCTTCCATACGCACGCCACCCGTCATGGGCTGACCCGACTTACCGTCAGTTGCTCAGTTTGGTGATCGTTCCTTTAGTGAGAATGGCGTTCATCGATATTCTTGACTCTCTAAACGCGAATATGATCCCATTACTATCAGACATAACGACCCTTCAACGCTGCTAAGACTCATGGCTCTGCCGTGGTGCGGCATTCACCCGAACGCTAACCTTTTTATTTTCTCATACCCGTCTCATCTTAGGGAGTAAAGGGGAGGTTTTTCTCCGTCATTTATTCCCTGTTTGAGGATGAACCGATATATTTGCAACACACTCAAAGTGATATTATTTTGAATATAAATACGCGGATTATGTGGATGCCCATGTGCAAGTCTGAACACTGTCTGAACGTCTAGCCAATACACACGTACCTTGATCCAGAGCAATTGAATAGGATCTTAATAAGTCCCGAGTCATTCAAATGTCTTGGATGAACGGGTTGTAATTAATACGATTTTCCTATATTTACTTCTTTTTGGTCTAAGCTATAGCCAACCGCCAACTCTGCCACATCCGCGCCGTGCCGCTGCAACACTACGAGTCCTCTGGTACGTCTATCATGTGTCTGCTCTCATCCATTCCACGGGTTAGGCCTACACTTGCAGAGTGCCCGTCGCTGCCCACACCGCCTCCGTCAAGGCCGAATGCTGAGTATCACATAAAGTAGCCGACCCTGAAGACGGGCGCGATCATTTATGTAATTAATTCTTTCCGCACCCGCTACCTTACACTAATGCAAAACTCTAGTGCCACTGTTTAGGTACCAGAACTAGCACCTGTGATTTGTATTGTGCTTTGGCCCGCCGCCTGCCCTGGTGCTCATTCTACTGACGTGTCCCGCGTGCGCCTGGGACGACCGTAAATGCAATGATATTGGTTTGCTGCACATATTGAGTGCAAACGTGAGCGTGGGTAGCTCTCCTGCGCAAATTACTCACGCCATGTTCCCCGTGCTGCGCTGCGCTCATACTCATGCCAAGTAGATGTTACCAGCAACGGCAATGTCGGACTTTCATGACGCCGTGGGCATGCACACCCGCTAGGCCCAATGTCTCTGGGCGGCGTCTACCTACCTTGGACTCCTTCCTTCAAAGGCATCGCCTAGGGGATGGTACAATCAGGGGACAATACCGTCACCCAACGTGCAATATCTGGCTGATCCGGTGTCAGCATGAATATGCGCTCCTTATAGATTCTGCCTGATAAGGTATCGTGGTGCCTATGATACAGCTCAGTGTGGGATGTACCCGGACATGACAACTATTTGCCGATGTCTCCTGGTTGCACTTGTACTATGGCGGCGGCCTCAGTCATGTTTGTACGTCGTGGATCTTTTCAGTGTACGGCATCCACTAAATTGTCCAGTCCCAGTAAGTCCATATTGGTGTTGCTCGATCACGTTCTAACGGCGTCCTAACAGCACAATGTCATGGTCTCCTCAGCTACATTTCAGATATTCTCTTCCGTCCGACCATGCACACTTTTAGAACACTGTCCCAAAATGGTAGGGATGCTTATCCTACTAAGGTATGTGCATGGCCTATCCGTCCTGTGACCATTTGGTAACTCATATCCGCAGTTGAGTCAAGCCATTACGATACTAGCTCACCCATTCCGTCAACTACTTTAGTTTCAACAGTATAAAATCCCTGAATACGTGGCCTTCTCACACTCATTTGCGATGTCCGCGAATTCAGGCTCCAATTCTACGTTCACCGGTCATTGTGGTGGGATCGGCTCACAGGCATGCCAGTGCGCAGGAGCCACGGAAGTAAGCTTCAGATTTTCGAAGCAATTGCTTTTGTTAACGAATTGCCGCATTCAGTCATCGGTCCAACGCGGTGTATGCCAGTGTGGGCATGCTCTACAGCGACATGAGCTTGTGACACGCCGGTGTGCGACAATCAATGAGATGTTTCGAACGGTGAGATACATCCTCCTTAAAGCCAGCACCAACTAATTCTCGTAGGACGACCACCCGTCCGTGTCAAATTTATACAGCTTATGTGTCCACTGTGGGGAGACATATGGACAACACGACCTCGCACCAAGACTCCCCGCTTCCCTGAATCGAGTCATGCCAACGACTTCAACGCCGATTACCTTGGCAAACGCTATAGGCCAGAATACTCAGATGGCGACATCTCTTGCGCTTCCTCGACCTCCGTCCCGTGCCAACGCTCAACTGCTATGTCTCCCACCGCGACCTGCCCAACTACCTTCCTCTAGCCAGAGTGTTGCGGGAAGAGCCACTCCTTTCTACCCACCAGGTCCAAGCAGGGTGAATCATGGCATTGCGTCTCCAACTGGGGCTGCTACTCCCCTCCCTTACAGCGCTTACACCACCCCGCAAACGCTTACCACAAGCACACGGGCACTAGGGAAAAGGAAGAGAGCACAAGGTAGGACAACTCAGTTGCTTGACAGTCTGGGTCCCATACGCTACGACCTTATAGTAGTTGTCGATTGCCAAGCGGTGAGTGACTGAGTGTAATTGTTGCTCACACCTCAACTAACCAACTTTGCATTGCATAGCTCTATGGAGACTGCCCAGAGGCCGGTGACGATAACCAGCGACCAAGTGTCGTTCACCCTCCGACGTTGACCAAAATGGGACCCTTCCTTCATCGAGCCAAACAAGAACACCTCGCATTCGACTACATGGTGGAGTGCTATCCCGATGCCCTAGTGTCTCCGACACTTAGCTCTCACCTGGCACATTTTTTTCATAAGAATGGCATTTCCGTACCACAGAATAAGTATGTCGAGGACCTGATCAATTTGGCTAAGTTAGAGAAATTTGAGCCGCTCTTATTCGAAATCCTTGTTTGTAAGCAGAAAGGAAGCCGGGGGCGTCTTGGGACTTTGCAGATTGGGACAGAAACTGGGTTCACAACGAGGTCGCTCACCTATGAAAAGATGGCAAATATTTCCAAGCGATACTGCCCAGACAGGTCGCAAATTGTTATGTTTATTGGTGAGTCTCATGTCTATAGCGGGACTGGTAATTAACGCATTTCACAGTGCCTCGAGTATCCGTGTTCATCCAGGTGATCAATGGTATGGCACATTACTGCCGTAGCTCATTCCTGTACAAAGGGTTTACTACGGACATGTTGAATGAACCACGCGATGGCCCTGCGCAGTGTTGGGCCTTATGTCACAGCGTACGTCCCATGTCTATGTTGTTTGCTGACCGAAACTTACTTATACCTGCTACAGGTTGCCGCTGCTGTTACAGAGCCTCCATTGTCTCAGCAAATGCACATTCCCCGTGCCATCACCCCCTTGCGTGCTGCTCCATCACGATCTCCTTCGATTTCACCATGGGAATCAGGTGTATGGGGTGGGAGTCCCCGTTTTGCATTCCCTTCGCGTTCACCATCGCCTCCAGTCTATCAGCACGGTGAAACTCCCATGCAGCACAATCATTCGCTCATTCGACCACTTCCCATGCGTTCACCATCACCTTCAGTCCATCAGCGTGGGGTAACTCCCATGCTGCGCAATCCTTCGCTCATTCGACCACTTCCCATGCGTTCACCGTCACCTTCAGTCCACCAGCGTGGGGTAACTCCCATGCTGCGCAATCCTTCGCTCATTCGACCACTTCCCATGCGTTCACCGTCACCTTCAGTCCACCAGCGTGGGGTAACTCCCATGCTGCGCAATCCTTCGCTCATTCGACCACTTCCCATGCGTTCACCGTCACCTTCAGTCCACCAGCGTGGGGTAACTCCCATGCTGCACAATCCTTCGCTCATTCGACCACTTCCCATGCGTTCACCGTCACCTTCAGTCCACCAGCGTGGGGTGACTCCCATACTGCACAATCCCTCGCTCATTCGACCACTTCCCGTGACTCATGTCCGGTCTCCTCCGGCCATCGAACCACCTTCCACTGTTCTTTCTGATCCGATAGCTCCAGAGATCCCATCTGTCTTTGACATGCCACCATCTGCCGATGAAATCCTTGATACGCCCTTTTTGGACGCTTGGACTAACCATCTGCGTGCCCAACAAAGTCACAATGATATCGAAAGAGTAAGTATCGACGCATCAAGCGTTCAGGATGCGGCATGTGGCCTTTGGGCTGCTATTACAGCACTTGCCAACAACAAGGCCGTGCCGGAATCGGAGGCGGGATGGACCATCTCTTCCTTCACCTTGGAAGCCATCATGAAAGGAAGGCCGCAAGTTCACATGTACGAGGCGTTCTATCTTCATTATTTTAGACTAATTCCATTGTTTAGTGGTGACTCAGTCGGCGACGGAGTGTTACGAGCCACCTGGTCCACTATGTGGAACAACATCCTCACTCAAGGTTGTGGGGAGAGGCTCTGGACAACATCTGAAGCCACTTTTTCAACACTTTCTCTCCGGACACATATTCTCGCCGCTCTCATCACAGAAGAGGACAAATCATATTTACGAGGATGCGGATTCTCAATTCGCATCTCAGTTATCTGGGGCCTGATGCCTGGCCCGCTTTCTCCTTCCCTCGTGCTTTATCTCATTTCCGGGAACATCAGTCAGGCCCTCTCTCAAGACTTCCTTGCAGCTGTACAGCCAGCTGTTGAAGAACGGATCCGAACATGGCCACCACCTAAAGTTACAAGGCACGGACAAGAGCGACTAGATCTGGATGCACGGAAGGACCCATGGACACTGATTGCAAGCTGCGCATCGTTTGATGGCACAAATGTATGTTTTTATTTGATTCCGATTTGTAATAGTCATTAATCATTGTAGATCGGGGATCTGGCTATGATAACGGACAACTTGGGCATTTCCGCTGTTAGTCAGCAGCTTCGACAAAGCGTCGTGTTTGGTTCAAACGCAGAGTCCATTTCCGAGCAAGCCCGGATCAGTGCACTCCGAAGTGGAGTGGACTTGACCTGTATTCCCGAAACCATTCCTTTTTCATCGTTGTTTGATCCTGAGCCAGACGGTGATGACCTTCCGGCAATTGATGGTGTCATCAGAGACATCTATGCTGGTCGGGTGATAACATCACCGCAGCAGGTGATAACAAGACTTACCACCAGGTCAATCGAAGACCAACAACTCCAAGGAACTGGGTGGAACGAAAATCTTGACTACGTCCATCTTGAGTGCTTATTCATGGCACATTTCCGACGCTACATCCTCGGTGGGGATGGCACTAACCGTGCTCGGAAAGTGGTCAGACTGATGACCGGGGATGAATATCTCCCCCTTACCCCACTTGGAAATTTGACGGTACAGTATATCCTTCAGTAATAAAACCTGTTCAGCTCTGACTAATACGCGTTGTAGATCAATTTTGTCCCGTTCATCAATGAAAATGATGTAAGTCTATATGCGTCTTCATTGGTCACGCTTGCTCACACACACTCTAGGCTGAGGTTTTTGCACATACGTGCTTTCACCAGCTAGACGTTCTCATCAATGAGAACATTGCAGAAAGACTGATTCAAACACTTTACGAGGACTTATCCCAATATACTATATTTGACGCGACAATGGACGCAATCTGTTCTGTTGACGTTTTTACCGGAGAATAGGGCATTAGACTACTTATATTACCATTTAGTGATCATAATATTATCATATTGTGCCATAGAAATCGAATCCGCGTGCGTTTTCCAGATTTCATGAGACTGCATGCGGAGAAGAATTTGGGATTGTGCCATCATAGGAAGGTGCTTGCTTACGTAAGCAAACTGAACTCGCATAGTTATTAGTCGTGTACCGCAAAAAAACGTTGTTTAACGCTTTTGTGGTAGAAGGCATCAAAAAACGTTATTATTGTCCGGTGTACTATTGCTGTCTAAGTGCTAGCTAATGGAAAAAAATATTTCTGGGTTTTTTGGCCGGCCACAACACGGTCGACGAGGTAATATGCTCTTAGACAAGCTTAGACAAGATGAGCGAGGTGGATGAAATGGCGGCCCGGCTACGGAACTCGGTTTACGGTGCATCAGAAAAAGAGACCTGGGTTTCCATCGAAGTCCTATCGCATGGCGGCCAGTGGTTGCGGCTGGGTTGCGATGTCGTGCTCGAGGTCTTGGATCTCTCGGCTGAGATCCACGACTGTGTCCTTCCTCCAGGGGACAGGCTTCCTCGCAGAAGCTGGCCGCCTTCTGCGGGTCCATGACTTTGCCGGTTTGGCCTTGTCACGTTCCTGTGCCCCCGGTTGTTCATTTTGGGCTTGATTTTGGTCACTGGCACCCTTCGCACCCTCAGAGTGACATGCGATATCGCGCTCAAGGTCGCGAATTTCTTCACGGAGTTCGACATCCTCAGGCTTCCTCCAAGGTGGCGGCCTCTTTTTGGGCTTCTGTGTTCTGAACCGGTGGGCGCCCGCACTCATCATGGGGCGGCGCCGTTGCGGTGGGGGTGGGGGTGGGGGTGGAGGCGATGGAGGTCGCCTGTGCCTTGCGCGGACCATGCTGCACGTTAGTCGGATTGCTATGAAGGGATGAGTCATGGTCTATACAGAGTGACAGAGTGACAGACATATTAGAGCTAGACGGAGGGCCCGTTCAAGGACTCGGAGGAAGCGAGGGTGTGGACGACGAAATTCCCCCTACGGTCACGGTCACAGTCACGGTCTCGAGACTACTGCGTACAGTAACGTGACCGTGGTAAGGGACAAACTGGGACAAATTGCGTCACATCAGTCACGTCGCTTTCCATACGTCACCCATCCTTCTTTTACCCGCTCCTCCATGTCCCCCCCCAAAGGTAACGATTTATCAAGTCCCACACACTTTCCCGCACACCGCCCACGGTTATCGTCCGAAGGCTGGAGGTTGCGGGCTATGCTCTCCACCTTCCCTCCGCCGTCGCCCTCTGAGGACCATTAGGCCACCCCCTCCTACCGTCTCTACGGAGTTGCAGTGGGGTGAGCTGCGTCGGGAAACCGGCGCACGCGTTGCTGGGTCGTATTAGGATCTCAGTGGGCCGGTCCTGCTGCCCCCTGAGGGTAACCGTTAATACTCGCCGTCCCCTTGAGGGCGGTCAATCCCGACTTGGCGCCATTGCGGTTGTCCGGTTGGGGAAGAGGAATGCGGGGCAGGGCAGGAGTGACGAGCCTGTCCGTCGTGAACTCTTGGTCGGGGTGAGCGTGAGCGATGCTCCCGTACGTTGAGGTAATTACCCTCAACCCTTTTCAATTTACAAGTACTCAATCTTCTCTAGCTGTCACCCAATCCAGGTGATCGTCCGAAGGCTGGATGTTCCGGAGCTATGCTTTGTACCTTCCCTCCGCCGTCGCCCTCTGAGGATCATCAGGCCATCCTCTCCTACCGTCTCTGCGGAGTTGCAGTGGGGTGAGCTGTGTCGGGCAATCGGCGCACGCGTTGCTGGGTCGTATTCGAATCTCAGTGGGCCGGTCCTACTGCCGTAACCGTTTGGTAAGTCTTTCTCTCGACACCCGGCCGTGGAGCGACCTCCGTATGGGGAGGAAAGTGAGAGTTGTGAGCATCTTTTGGAATCTACTTCCGTATACGTGAAGGTACAGAACGATATATGTTCTTCCCGTTGCGTTTTCTTTTTTTTTTTTTTGGTTCTCCTTACGCTGTCCTCCTCTGTCGTTAGGGCATTCTCTTGCCCCACTATCGACGTAAAATAAAAGACTTGCGTGTTTTATTACGCAAGTCATTTTCTTTTGCGTCGACGGTGGGGCTATCTACTCCATTGCTATCTACGATGCTATCAGGCTAGCAACCTCGCCTTTCTGTGCGCTTTCCTTACTGATTTCTCTCTGTCCCTTTCTCCTGTTGTGTCATGTATGTCTGGGGGATCGCGCGTAATCCTCGCTCCACAAGCTGGCTGCGCTCTCACCGCCTGCCTTCTCGCAGCTGCCTCCAGTTTTACCGGCTTCATTGTCGATTTCACGGTGCGCGCTCTCTCTCTTCAAACGAAACGACCAGCCGATGCAGTCGTGTTCACTCATGAGACAACTATCAATATACATATTTTACTCCCCCAACTTGTCTCGTTCAACACGTATGCATACAACCCAACCCGCCTCGTCTCGGGCTTGTCTCCGCTTTCCTCCTCTTCCTCTTCCGCGCTCTTATTCTTCTTTGTCCACCTGCCGTCTCCGCTGAAGATAAACAGTTTTTACTTAGGTATGTCCACTTACCCCGCTTGACGTTTTTGTTTTAGGTGACTATTGCTTGAGAGTCAGAACGGTGGGCTCTCGGACGTAGACGATCCTCACCCGAATCGTGCCGTCACACTCGTGACATGTCACGTGAGCCCCAGCTCGAAACGAGGCGCGATATTGCCCTCCAAGTCCCAATATCGCAATAGAGCGCATGCACACAGTAATTGAGACAAGGGAAGACTCCTGAGATGTATTTTAAAACCTTTTCCACCCTATTTCAACTTTTTCCCAATCCCGGCGCGACTTAATCGCGAGGAAAGACGAAGCGAAATGGCTCCACCTCCCGGCCGAAACGCCTCCCCCCAACGAGCACGAACGCCCTCAAGTACACTACTATCTCAAGTCTACGGTCTTGGCGACGCAGCTAAGAAAGGTCAGTAATGACTCGCGTTGCAAATCAAACTGATAACTCACCTGGTTCTCCACCGGTTCTATCATTTCCCTCTCCGTATATCCCCAAACGAAGCGCAAAACATAGGCGAGGAATCGAAAAACCATCTAGAACCATGTAAGTTGATCAAGTTTCAATGGTTAGAATGAATAACTTACGGCGTTTGACGGGATGGTGCGGTCGCAGATTGTGGTTGGTGAAAAAAGTGGAGCCCCGGGAAAGTTGGGCGCCGCGTCGGGCCACGCTCTCGCTTGTCGCGCTGGCGCCGACTTCTAAGCACAGCCCAACACGACGACCACCCTAACCGATTTTCCTCACTGTCCCAGCACAGCCGACCGAGGTAAAGACAACGACTCTAACTGCCTCGACTACGAAAGGAAGGTTCTTCAAGGCGAGACCCTCACGCGCCGAGAGCGGAGGCAGGCACGTGGGAACTCCGTCGTGCACATATGCGAGTATTTGTTGACTGACCATTTTTCGTGCTCAGAAAGTACCATATATGCGGTCAATGCCTCCCTCCTTCGTCGCTCAATCGCCAATGGGCCAGACTGCGAAAGCATGCGCTCCCGCCCACGGACGCCCACACCTGCGTCTGCACTCAATCCTGACTCGTCGCCGTCGTCCTCCCCAGCACGACACAATCCATTGAAATACCAACTCTCCAAGTGCAACCGACCCACGGAGTAGCAGTGAGGTAACGCCGTCGCTGCAGCAGCCGCGGACCGAAGGCCCCAACGGGCCTCAGGCTACCACACACAACGCCGCCACCACAGAACGACAAGGCATGGTGGTGACTCAACGAAGCCTACACGACAACAGCAATCAAGATCCAAACCGCAATGATACGACCGCAATGACGTGGCAAAGACGACCGAGACAACCAGCGAGGCAACAAACGACGGACGACCGCGGCTGCACAAGTAACCTCGACCGACAACGACTGCAGCCTGCAGCCTGCAGCGAGGCACTGGCAACAATGATGATCACAACGACTCGGACTGTGTGTTTGTTGTTAAATCGTTTAGTATTCATGTAAATTATCATCTATCATGTGTGAGGCGTGCCATCGCCCAACCGATATAACATATATCAAATTTTTCGGGATGTCAGAAAATGTACCCGAATCCGTACCCTCAAAAACCCTTGGCGAAACCCGTGCCATGAACTATTTCCTACCCTGACCCATACCTGCTACGCATGCGGGTTTTGTGGAGCGGTAATAATTGATAATCCCTGGGCCATAATAGGAAGTTGTTGCTTACGTAATCAAGTTGAACTCGCATATTTACTCAGTCGTGTACCGCAAAAAAAAACGCTGTTTAACGCTTTTGTGGTAGAAGACATCAAAAAATGTTATTATTGTCCGGTGTACTATTGCTGTCTAAGTGCTAGCTAATGGGGGAAAAAAATATGGGTTTTTTGGCCGGCCACAACGCGGTCGACAGGGTAATATGCTGTTAGCAAGGTGAGCGAAGTGGATCAAGTGGCGGCCCGGCAACCACCCAAGTGCAAGCGTAGTCTGACTCGTCTCCGACAGTCCTCAAAGTGTGATCTTGAGTGCGATCCACAATATACTATCATCAATCTGACATCTAGCCCTCGGACCATGGATGGCGCAGCAACCCCGATCGTTGTTCAGAACATCCGGGCAGCCTATGATGCCCTGCGATACAGAGTTCATCGGGCACTACAAACAGAACTTGGTAACAGATATCGTCTTGGGATTCACCGCCGAGAGTGCATCAACCTGCTAAATGACATGATTATTCATTCTGTGAGCTCTCCCGTTTCATATTAGCTCTTGTGCTGAACAGTTGATATCCCCAGAATTCGGGTATTATCCCTGCCGATGAACAAGCCATCATGGAGTCCAGTATCTATGATATGCTTGATGCGCTCAATACGGCAATGGACACATCAAGTGATCAACCTGATAAGCCACCGGCCTCATTCGGAGCCCGTGTTTTATCTGGAAGACCTGGGAGACCTCGTGTCGACATCAATCCCCAGGATCTTGCCCTCCTCTCTACTGGTCGTGCTCGCAACACTGATCTTGCAGTCATGTACGATTGCTCTGCCCGCACTATTCGTCGCCGTCGACTGGAGTTTGGTCTCTCAGCCCCTGGGCATCCAGTTTTCTCAGATGAAGAACTTGCCGATGGACGGACACTTCGGACATATCACCCTGGAAGTGCGAGCAACTTGACAGATCTAACTGATGATCAGATTGACGAGCTTGTCTTGTCTATTTATTACCAGTTCCCTTCATTTGGTCGTCGCATGCTGGATGGGTATCTGCTTGAGCTAGGCCATCGTGTACCTCGTCAACGGCTTGAAGAGTCCTACCGCCGAGTGGTAGGACCTTCCACACGTACCTTTGCACCTCAAAGGCTTGTACGACGAGCCTATAGTGTGCCAGGGCCAAATTCACTATGGCATCACGATGGACAGCATGGTAAGTTTTCTTATTATATTCGGGATCATTTACTCATACGAAACCTTCAGGTCTCATTCGTTGGAAGATTGTCATTCACGCGTTTGTTGACGGATATTCCCGAAAGGTTCTTGGCATTCGTGCCAGTAACAATAACCTTGCAAACACTGTACTTGAGTTATTCCTAGGCATTGTTGATGCCTTTGGATTCCCTAGCCGTATTCGGGGAGACCATGGTGGAGAAAATCAACTAGTGGCTGCTTTACAGGAAGAGGTTCGCGGAGCTGAACGTGGATCATATATCTATGGCAAGTGAGTATCACTTGGTTTTATTCTGCGGCCTTTGTTGACAAAGAGGTACAGAAGCGTTCACAACATCCGCATCGAGCGGCTGTGGGTGGACGTCACCAGAGGCTTCGGGGGAAAATGGAAGGCATTCTTTCGGATGCTAGAGTCCAACCATGGGCTCAACGTTGACAAAGATGCACATATCTGGCTGCTTCACTTTCTGTTCCTTGGCTACATCAATATCGATGCCGATGCCTGGATGAAAGCATGGAACATGCACACCCTTTCTCGGCAAGGAGAAAGACACCTATCACCAAATGATCTATACCTCCGTGGAATGGCCGAGCATGGTGTTCGAGGTCTTAGGCCCGACGCGTCTAGTGATCAAAATACGGGCTCAGAACTTGAAGACGTAACTCCCCATTTTGCTCCAGTTGGTCTTCAAGATCCTCTTGTCCTTACTGAGGAGGATCAAAGGTCTTATGGGATTGATTGGGATGAATTTGACGTCACACAAAGTGTAGAGCACCACCGGGACAGACATGCTACTGATCAGACAGATCCCGCGTTGAATCCGTTTCTCGCCTTGGACCCAGCGGACATGCGTTACGTTATTGTCCCTGATATCAGATGCCCATTTCCCGACCACCAGATACACGCGTTAGGAAACTATGTTACATCTCACACATCTGAGGAAATCCGGAGCACTCCTGACATGCAAGCACGAACTTACATTTGGGATCTGGCCTTACAGTACTGTTGTAATTTGAGAGATGACGCTTTTACTCTACAATAAATACAAGGCCCGTGATGATCGCCACACGACTGCGCTTCGTCGGCGCGTGTCGATGCTCGATAGGCCCGTGCACACACCCCTCAATGAAGCAATGGGCTCCTCGTCAACCCATGTGCCGTCGTTCTCCTCGTCGTCTGTGGGTAACCGAGGGCGACTTGCGCCGTCGTTCTGTGACCATGGGGATAGTATCTGCTGGTGTTCGCCGCACGGTTTTGTCTGAGCGCGTTCGCGCTAGGGAGTGGTATTGGTGGACGACTCGAACCGCGTGGTGCAGGGAGGTGGGAAGGCGCCGGTGTTGTGCCGGGTGTCGAGAGTGGCCAGCGAGTCGTAGAGCGCAGCTTCTTGCGACGTGCGAACGCGCCTGGGGCGAGCATAGCATACTCGTGGCTAGCATTGGGAACAGGATAAGCAATGACGGGGTTGCATCAGCACGTAACATGCGGACATCGGGTGTGAAGAATAAGGGGGAATAGAACGGACAGGAACTCACCGCAGACTCTGCGTACGCTTGCGCTGAGCCCGGGGCACGCCGGCTATGGAGAGAGGGCCATGTGCGCATGGTGCCCATGTCGAGGCATGGCGCGGCAGGGAGTGCATGGCCAGGAAGGATCCCGCTTGAAGCTCGCTTCACTGCACCTACAAAGTCGCCCTCCTTGAACAGCAGGTTGCCCTTTTCGCGTGTGGTGGCGGACGCTCCGGGTCGATGTATGCCGCGGGGGAAGGGAGCAGATAGTGATGGTACTGCAACAGATGGTTTCAAGGGAAGGGCCCGAAAGGCCGTAGCTCCCTGTAACTTAGGAGCGGAGGACTGGCCCGGCAGAGGCTGGGCGATGTTCAAACAAGCGAGCTTGAGCTTGAGCTTGAGCGCTTGAGCGGACTTCTAATTACAACCTGTCAACGAGTTGTGCAACCTGTCAACGCAATTGTGCAACCTGTCAACGCAAGTTGTGCAACCTGTCAACACAACGTGTCAACTTGTCACGAACAAAAACAAGTTTTTGTTCATTTTAATCACGATCAAGGCAATAAATTCAACGTTTTAGTACATTTTAGTGTCAAATTTCTTTTGTCCGGCCCCTCCCTTCAAAGCTAAGAAGGTTAGACGTAAGTCGGCTTTAGCATAAATTTGACCAGACCTACATGTTTGAACAGGCCCGGGTTGGCCTAAAGAGCAACAGTATAGTTGGCTAATACTGTAGTTCCAATTGCAGTTGGGATTAGCGGTGGGGAAGGTGATGTGTAAGTTAGTGGCTGACCGAGTGCCAGTGGCGTAACACAATGTGAGGAAGTGATAGTTTTTAAGGCCCAGGGCAATCATCCCTAGCCTTGCAATTACAATTGAACAACGTAAAGGTCTCCACAGTTCAAGTTATCACGCAGTCAGCCTATTGGCGCCTCGCACCTATCATCTCTGCCCTAAATGCCCACTACTTAAGGATCCTTGGGGAGCGATGGGCGTTCTTTGCCCCATACCTGATCGCACGCTCTGTTCCGCTTCATTTCGCCGCCATGGAGTCCACTAGCTGCGACTCGGATGCTCTTGGCCAATATTACTATGATTACAAAGTTGCTGTGTACTTCAACCTTTTTACCGGCATCGTATATGGTGAGGGACAAGAGAGTCGCCGTCACTCGTCCATTGCCTGAGTTATTGCACCCCGCATGCGATCATAGGTGCCTACATCTTACTCTACGCTACCTCGGTCTACGTCCTCCTGTGAGTTGCTTTCTCGAATGTCGGATGATGCACGCTCACAGTACATGGCTTTTGGGAGAAAACCTGGTTTCACTTCGTCTCCGCCTAGAATATTCATGTTTGGAATCACTACTTTCATGTTCATACTGGGAATCATCGCACTGGTGTTAGTGACAATTATCGTGTTTGAGCAAATGCGATCAATGGTCGAGCCGACTAGTGATGGAGGGCCCTCAATGGCTGCCACCAATATGGTTTGGGCTATTATTTCACACCTGATGGTGCGTTCGAACGATGCATTCATACCATCTGTTTGACTCAATAAACACATTTTCAGTATATTTTATGCGATATTGTCTGCGCCTGGCGCACGGTGGTTCTCTGGCGAAGAGACAAGCGCATCATCGCCATACTCCTGTTTTTCATTCTTGGGACCACAGGTATAACAAAGGCATCCCTCACAATCGTCATACTGTACTTATCTGGAAACATCGCTCGCAGTTGCTGCCGGGTTTGCCCTTAGCCTCGGAATGTCAAGCGACCTGATGGAATCTGGAAAGCTTGACCTACTGATGGTTGGCCCAACTATGGGAACTAATCTGCTCTCCACGGGGTTGATTGCCTGGAAGGCTTGGTGCGCTCTTCTCGAGTCCTAGCCCGACGACTATCCTGACCATGTCGCCGCGTAGGCAACGACGCATCTCAGTAAGGAAGCACTTACGTGAAGGAAGTGTATTTTTTAGGGTCGATAGGGTCTTCGCTCTACTCATCGAGTCCGGCCTTGTTTATTGCTGCGTTTGGGTATGTCCAACATCTCCGGAAGTATCAATACTCGGGGGAAGGGTTCACACCACTATTGCAGGGTTTATATTTGATCTTGGCGTTTCGCGCATTGCCCTATCCAGATTTCACTATCATGGTGTTTATCTCGGTGAGTACTGCACATGTGTCTCCCTATACAATCTATCGGGCACTGAATGCCACGTAACATAGGGTTTGTATCCGACGGTCATAATCATCCTCGTTGGCATGCAAATGAGCCCAGTCGAACATTACTCGTCCCACTCAAGTGGAATGCGGTTGAGCGGGGGAACAGCACTCCGATCGGCCGGGGATGACACCATGATACAACACGGGGTCTCGATTCATCGCGAGTACACGAACGACTTGCACGCGCAAATTCCATTTCCGGTTTTGGGGGCCTCTAAGGACGAAAAGAGCTTCTTGCCATGACTATTGATGAAAGGTACTGATGTTTGTCGTTCTCGTCCTGTTCTGCCATATTGATAGGAAGACATCGATCTTGAGATATTTCTGCGATATCTTAGGATATCCTTTCACTCCGTTTCTTTATTGACCCGCGACATCCCCGCTATTATAAGGACAGCATGTGCTCTACGCACCCAACACCGTCAAACCACCACCGTTCAGCACGCTCGACCACATTGGTCTCGATAACCAGCCTCAGCCTCTTCTGTCTGGACTCATATTGTTCAAGTCATGTCCGCGTTCATGTTTTAATGTATTCTCCGGTGACTCTTACTGACTGTAGTCTCCTGTATTTTCTATCATGTCCCGTGTATTAGTCTCGGTCTCTTGGTCTCAATGGATCCATCTCCCTCTAAACTTTGTTTTGTTGTGGCCTTCGTATCTTCGCTACCTATGCTAAGTCCGAACGTCGCATTTGAGCCGAATCAGCCGAGCATCTTGCGCCCTATACATATCCATCACTGCCACTTATCGTCCCCTCTTCTGTCTACGCCTTCTCATTGGGTCGACACTCCCACAGCTGGCACTACACTTTCACTACATTGATACTTACTCTCCCAGTTACTTTTCGAATCATTCCCACGGACCTGCTCGCTTTAGCCAACACTGGCACTGGAAGGTTATTTATGCTCTTCACCTTGGTCGATCCCCGTATCCTGTTCACGGACGGTCCAGGACCGTCCCAGACCAACTCTGAAGGAAACTGAACAATGGCAGTGATCAATCCGAGTCTGCTCCCTGTTTCGATAAACTGATCCCCTCATGGAAATCGAGATCAACGCAGCAGCCGCGAGCTGCATTCCACTTCTGCTCGTGGTGATGCAAGCGTGAGCGCCTCTGCCATATTGCACCACGCGACGAGGATGCTCAGTAAGGGCATTCGTCCGCATCGTCGAGTGCCCACGCGACGTTCTGCCCTTCACGTTATACCCTCTGCCGACACCTCCTCGCTTCTGCCACCCTCTGCCCCGCTGCCCTGCGAAGGAGCCCTAGAAGCACACAAGGGGCGATCGCGGGCTTGCGGGCGCCGTGCGATCTTCCGCATCGTAGACGCGTGCCCAGCGCGCTTAGAAGATGCCGAGATGCGCGAGGTCGATATGGAGTGCGGGGAACACGGACTTGGGATCGAGTGGGCAGATGATGTCGTACATCACGATGCGCTCTCGGATCATGGTGCGACTGCTGTCATGCTCTGGCTCCGCCTTTGCGGTTTTAATGGGTTAGGGTTGGAAGGGAGGCCCGGGAGGGGAGCAGGATGCTTACCCATCATCCGTAATACGCGACTGTGTCCCCGGCCAGGACGTCCGTATGCTCTACCGAAGCGTGGCCCACACGGCAGTGCCTCTTGAGGATCTCAAAAATTGTGATCTTTCTCGCCGGAAAGATGACGTCATGTGTGAGAAACGTTTCGGTCTTCCCTCCTTCCCACGCTACGCGTCTCCAGTCCAGTACACGGACGTCCGTGAGCACAGGTAGATTGTCTTCTCTATGACGTAGCTGTCCCTTATAGTGTGAGGTCCGACGTCCGCGGCAGCGGCGGGGGGTTGTGCTTCTGCAATGCGGCAGCGGGCGACGTCACAACGGACATGTACAACTGGACTCTGTATTGGCGCAAAGATGCAGTCTGTCATGACGCCTGCGCAGGCCTTAAGGCGGCGCGATGATGCAACGCCTCAAAATTTGAAACACATCTACCAGCGCTAGATGATCCTATTTCCAGTAAGATTGGGTAAGTGACGACAGTAGATCATTGACAAAAGGCTGAAGCAGGTTAGTCGTGAGGTAAGTCGGCTCTGGCATGGATTTGAACAGTCCCTTTTGATCGAACAGGCCGATAATAGCGCAAAGAGCCACTATATAGCTGCTATTTCAAATTGAAGCTTGGATGGACGGTGGGAGGAGGCGTATGTGTAGTGGCGTATCCAGAGTCGAAAACGAGGTGAGGAAGTGACGTTTCTTCTGACCTAGCGCGATGTGGCGTATTGACCATCCAATTGAACGACGTAGCCTAGTAAAGGTCTCCACACGGATCAAGTTGTCGTGTAATCAGCCTGTAGGCGCCTCGCTCTTATCAGTATCGCAACCGCAGCAAATGTCGACTGCTACTATACTTAAGAACCCTTGGGGAGCGATGAACGTTCTTCGCCCCATACTGGACCGCACACTCTGATCTAGCCACGTAAAGCTAAGGCCACTGCACTCAGACTGCACTCCATTTCGCCGTCATGCCCACTTATGATGATTACAAAGTAGCTGTGTACACCAACCTTTTCACTGGTATCGTATATGGTGAGGGACAAGAGTCTCGCCGTTACTCATACAATTTCTGAACCATTGCGCTCCGCATACGACCACAGGTTTCTATATCGTACTCTACGTTGCCTCGGTATACGTCCTCTTGTGAGTCGTTCTTTCCAAGGAAGGATCGTACATGCTAACAGCAGATGGCTTTCAGGAAAAAACCAGGTTTCACTTCGTCTCGGCCTAGAATGTTCATGCTTGGAACCACTACTTTTATGTTCATCTCGGGAATCATCGCACTAGTACTAGTGACAACTATCATGTTTCAGGAAATGCTGCTAATCGACTCGGAGCTGGGTAGTAGTGCCAGTGAGTTAATCCCAGGGTCCGCCCACTGGCAGTCACTTCTCGCCTCCTACCAATCCAACTATTATGCTTGGGGAACTATTACACGCCTAATGGTGCGCTTTCAAGATGCATTTATACTGTCTATTTGACTCAATAACTGCTGTTCAGTATATTGTATGCGATATTATCTGCGCCTGGCGCACGGTGGTTCTCTGGAACAGAGACAAGCGTGTCATCGCCATCCTTCTGATTTTCATCCTTGGGACCACAGGTACAACAAGGGCATCCCTCACAATCGTCATACTGTGCTCATATGGAACCATCACTCTCAGTGGCTGCCGTGTTTCAAGTTCTCTTTGACCTGGGCAGGCCGGAGGGTGGACGGGCGACATTTATCAGTGGAAACTTAGACCTAATCACGGTTGGCCCGACACTGGGAACTAATCTACTCTCCACAGGATTGATTGCCTGGAAGGCTTGGTGCGCTCTTCTCACGTCCGACCCTAGATGACTATCTCTAACTATGTCGCTGGCATAGGCAACGACGTATCTCAGTAAGGAAACACTTATTTGAAAGTGGTGGATTTGTGAGGGCCGATAGGATCTTCTCTCTGCTCATCGAGTCCGGTCTTATTTATTGCTGCATTTGGGTATGTCCCACCTCCAGAAGCGTCATTGCTCGGGGGAAGGGTTCAACACACTATTACAGATTTTATATTTGATCTCGTTGTTTAACGTGCTACCTAATCCAGGCTTCACTGTCATGGCTTTTGTCTCAGTGAGTGCTGCATATGTGTCTCTTCTACTCGATCTCTCTGAAACTGAATACTGAATGACATAGGGTTTATATCCTACACTCATAGTCATCCTCGTTTGCGTGCAAATGAGCCCAGTCGAACACTACTCTACCCACTCAAATGGAATGCGATTCACGAGTGGATCAGCACCCAGAACGCCCAGGCCTGACAGCATATTACGACAAGTGGTCTCGATTCATCGCGAGTACTCGAGCGACTTCGATACTCGAACTCCATCTACGGTTATGAAGGACTCTGACGAGGAATCGAGCCTTATTTCGTGACTATTGATGAAAGGTGCTGGTGATTGTCATCCCTGTCCTCTTACCCCATGTTGACAGGAAATTTTCGATTTTGAGGTGTTAGGGCGTATGAAAAGTTCATCAACTGCATTGGCTCCAGTCACCCGAGAAATCTAGGCTATGGTAAGGACTGCACGCGCACTTTAGGCTACACCGTGAACTGCTACTGTTCAGTACTCTTCGTCGCCTCGGCCTCGATACCCAGTCTTGGTGTCATCGTCCTGCTCTCGCATTGTTAAAGTCGTGTCTTCGTTTACAATTTACTTCACTCTTCTGGGACTCCCATGCACTGTGACCTCCTGTTTGTTTCTCCGCGTCCTGTGGCTCCCTCTTTATGTATTTAAGTCTCAGTCTCTTGGTCTCGAATGTATCAATCTTTCTCTCCCTCTCCACTCTGTGGGTTGTCACCTTCGATTGTTGCTACCAACGCTAAGTCCGAACATCGCACTCGAGCTGAAGCTGCCTGGCGTTTCGTGTGCTACATATATCGACATGTTGAACCACTCATTGTCCCCTCTTCTGGTTATATGTCTTCCCCTTGGGTTGGTAGTCCCTTGATAGTCCGGCAACTCGCACTAAAACTTCACTATATTGATACATACTCTTTCCACATCGTTCCCAGGGACCAGAGCCTGAGATTATTCATTCACTTACATCAAGTTTTGAAACTGTACACAAAGGCCCCATACAGACCGATCCACTATTTGATCTAAGAGTATCTGAGATTACGGTACTGTATGGGGTAGAAGCCTGGTGCAATAGCCATGAAGCTTAAGCGCACACCAATCCTTGCAGCTTCTCCTTCATGCTCATCATGTCTACTTAGCAATGCTCCTTGCGAGTACTTCTTCATCAGGAAGATGCCGAAAAAGTTTTCGGGTTTTGCCGCGTTTTTCCGGGTTCCTGGTTTCTCGGCACTGATAACCCAGCAACCACAGAACCAGGTTGGTGATTATTTTATTTATTTATTTCGATATTTTCAGCCCATATATTACCGCTGTGAGTTAGGGTCTTTTTGCACGGATCTCACGGTTGGGTCCGCTCTGGACCAGCCACAAATTTCAATCTCCATCTGAATATATATTTTTACTGTTGAAGAAATTTTCTTTATTAACTAATAAAAATTACATAAGCTATTAACTTTTTTTTTTGTCTAAGTCGATACAGTAGAAGGGGGGCGCATGTAACGTCCCGGGTCATGGTATGTATCTGACCTAACCCATAAGTCATGGGACGTATAGGCGTGTGCTCGCATGATGACGTGGCTCGTCTTTACAAGGCTGACTATGATGATTACTGATACTAATACGATACGATGACTGATGGTTGCTGTAGGATTACCAAGAGTAGTAGTAGTTGTGGCGTTTGTCTTAGTGGACGATTACCTAGCAGTAGTGGCTTAGTGGACGATTACCAGCAGATTAGTAGTAGTGGCGGTCTCGCTGACGAAGGCGGACCACGCGAGTAGCTTATAAGGAAGCTATCGACTGTTGTAGTCGATAGCTTGGATTTCTTGTACACTTCTCGACTTGTTATCCAAAGCCGGTTCTCTCTTCATCCCTCGTCCGTCAAGGGCCGCGTAACAAGATAGTCGAAGCATCAACTCCGCCTTCGAGCGTTGAGACGTCACTCAGTCTTTGTACTTGAGTAGGACTATTGCTGAGTCACCGTGTTCACTCTACGTTGCCTAAGTCAGGCTCACGTGCCACCTGCACGTAACAGCGCAAAAGAGCGCATTCTGCATGGCCCATCCCCGCTGTTGTGCACCCTTCCCCATGCCGCACTGCACCACCTCCACACCCGGGTTCTGTGCCACCTTGTCCCCCACCCCCCCTTCCCCCCTGCGCTCGCGCCTGGGTTACACGCCGCCCCACTCCCGCCCCGTTCCCATACCTGGGTTGTGTGCTGCCCATCCTCCCACCCGGGTTGCGCACTTCCCACCCGCGCTTGCGCCTGGTTTGCACATCGCCCCGCTCCTGTGCCTGGACACAGGCATGTCGGGTGGGGCAGCTGAGGCACAGGGACTGGGGGGCGCAGTCCTTCCTGTGTGTAACGTTTCTACCAAACGTTGTTCCGACTTGGAACTCTTGATGGCCTTGAATCAAATAACAGACCGACGACAGCTGAATAATGGTCGAACACGAGAGACGAACCAAAGGACAATGGCTTCGCCTTATACTGAAAGGATGCAACAGGGATGTTACGCTCAGACCCTGCTCAAGCCGCCAAAACACAGAAGCAGCACAAGTGCTTGCACGAACACTGGAAGAACTGCTATGATTACCCAGAGGCGCATACCTGGGAGGCACGTGATGAAGAAGACATTGAAGAAGAAGAGGCCGTACGAGCACTCGTAGCGGCAGAAGACGACAGCTACCTCGCTTATGACGAGGCGTGCAAGGTCCGCCAGTTTGTGAGTAACTTGATAACTCGCGGAAGTACCCCAGATACTGGCAGGAAGGTTATTACAGGACGGATGAGGGTCACGTGACATGGTCATATGAGACCCCCGGGTCACGGGATCTGACCTAAGCAATAAGTCAGGGGGGCGCGCAAGGATGGAATTGTCCCAGGCCACAGTACGTATCTGGCCTAACTAATAACTCAGGGGACGTAGGACGAAGCCATGGAATTGGCGGAAGACAGTTGTGTCCTGAAGACAAGGCCAACGACGACAAACAGCGATTGTGTGGTGTAAGACCAGCGACCTGAGGCTGCCGATATCAGCGGGCCGTGGCTGCCGTTGGGACGCACTCCAGCGGGCCGGGTTTGATCCCCTTTCGGGAAAGTGTTATTGATGGATTAGTTCAAGGAGCGCCTGTGTTAGCGCCGGAGCCATTGCTTACAGATGCGTTATTGGCTTACTATTGACATTGTCGATGCTTGGTGATGCTCGGACATTCACTTACTCATTTCGCTTACTTATTCGCTCTCGCTTATTGATGCGATGGGAGGGGCTTACTGATGTCCCAGGGTTGCTTACTCACTGGTTGGAGGTGCTCAGTCACTCATTGGTGGGGACGCTTACTTATGGCTTATTGATGCCTTATTCATGTGCTGATTGATGTGAGTCATCATGCTTATTATTCGCTACCACTGTATTTGTCGCCTTGAAGGCTTGATGGACTTTTACCTTTTATGGTCGTGTTTGTGTACTATATATACTATACGAGCTGCGCTATAGTTCGCTAGCTTAGTTGTCTTAAAACCCACTTGTATACTTCTCAAGAGGTGCAGACAGTCTTATAGCAGAGTCATTGTTCATTGTGACTATCTTGTTGCCAACTTAAGTGTTAGGCGCTGCCACCTTGAAACGAACATCGAGCTAGGCGGTACAAAGGGGATCTTATTGGTTATTCGCCCTTTACAAGTCGTACAAGTCGTTCCTGAGTTCAGAAGCCGCGCGCTTTGCTCAGTGTTGAAGCAAGGAAGACCCATCGGATCCAAGTCGGATCAACGTTCAGTGGGAACGTAACAAGGGATCTTCAAGAGATGAGAGGACAGATCACACAAGGATCAACAAGATGAGAGAGGCAGGCACTAATAGCCAACACTTCTATTGACTGAGGTAGAGCTCAAGGTAAAGCTCAAGGTAGACTCAAGACAACGAAGATAAGGTCTCGTCTATCAAGACAGAGCACCTTATATACACTACAGGGCTGACTCCAAATCTGAGTCCCAAATAATAACAGGTATTGTACCATATCGTATCGTCCAATCAGCTATCAGGGATAAACGACCCAAGCTATCATCCAATCAATGAACAGGGATAAGCCCATACAGTACATGAGGCAAAAGGCCCCACTATGAGTCAGAGATAACACTATGTGACTCACTATCGTCCAATCATCGTCTGGCGCAACATCAGCGCATGATAAGTACAGCCATCAGGCAACATCAGAATGTTCCAATCAGAAAGAACCTAAACAGGACAGAGCCTAACCATGTTGGGAATCCCGCATCCAACTATACCCTCTCAGGAATTATATCTCGACCTGAGGTAACCGCTGTTCCCCCGTGACTTATCCTTTAGACCAGATTCACGTGGTCTGGGGGTTGCTGATCACATGACTAATCACGTGACTCAGACTTACACAGTCCTAAACGAACGACATCGCCAGTGTTGTTGTCCACAATGAAATGATCTTCAGTACTCAACATTCGCGCGACCTCATATGTCTCATCTGCATCCATCTGCAGCGTATCTTCATCTTCTTCTTCAGTGAACCGCACTTCAGGGGGGTCTTCAGCCTTTACAGGCAATGCGAATCGTACTTTCATCGGCTTGGTGACACCACTGGCCATGACACGTGATCCACACGTGACACTGTGCCTCAAGCGTGGTGGGGTCGCGCAGCCCTGGTGGAAGTGCCGAGGCGACACTTCCACCCTACGCCCCTTCACCCCCGCCTTGCCTGCAAAGCGGTGCTGTCCCCCTGCACCCCTTCGCCCCCACCTTGCGCGTAAAGGAGAGGGGCCGGCGGCGCGGTGTGTGCAGGGAGGGGGAGGCACCCTGCCCCACCAACCCAGTCTGCGCACGACTGGGGTGGAGGGTGCGCAGCCCGGGTGGAGCGTGCCATGTGCCCCAACGCCCCGGCTTGGGTGCAAAGGGGACAGGCGAGGGGCGTGCCGTGCTGTGGCGCATGCCGGGAGAAGGGTGGAGGGGGGTGCCGATGGGAAGGGGCGGGTGAGGGTGTGGGCAGTCCCTTCCTGTGCCGCCCGCACCTCCGGGTTAACCCCCCCGCCCTCCCCCCTGCATCGTCGGGGTGATCCCGCGCGCAAGTTGTTGCGCACGGGGGTCAGCACGTGCAGGGGCACAGCGTGGCCTGACTTAGGCCCTACACGCGATGACGAGGTAACGTGACTTAGCACTTCGTGTCAACACGCAAAGGTGTGACTTGTTCTAAGGACGCTTGAAAGCGCCTTCCTAAGAGAGGTGACAAGAGGCGGGTGTAGAAAGGGAACCCGACTAGATTCGGAGATGTACAAGAGAGTCAAGCTGTCGACCACATCAGTCGACAGCTACCTTATATTGTATCTTGACTGTACGCCTTCGTCAGCGATACAGCCACTACTACTAATGCTTGGTAACGTCCACTAATACGAACACCACAACTACTACCATCAGTCATCGTACAGTAATACTATCAGTAATCCACAACATGTTCATGAGTAAGTTTCGGGAGCGACTCGTCATCCCGCTTATGAAGGTCACTGACAGCGAGTCATGACATCACCCCCTTTACAAGGGTGAGCGCCCACGCTCCACAACCCAACTAGTTACCGTAGTAAGTCCTACATCCGTCTCGTGTTCGTCGCGCACCCTCCTGAGGGCATGAGCGCGCCCTAGCCGCCTTGACGAGTGCATGGCCCTATCGATGTGGACGAAGATGTCGTCCTCTAGCTTCTTAATGGCTTGCTCGAGCTTGGCTACGACTTCCATGGACGCGCGGTAGCGTCTTACCTTGGCTTGGAGGGAGATATCCCCCAACCGGGCAAGAGCCTCGTCTACCTGTCGCTTTCCACGGAAGTCAGAGCGGAAGTAGCCAAGTTCCTCACGAGTGTACTCAGCTGCGGGGCCCATGTCTCGGCATGGCTCGGCGTGGATGTCCGCTCGGTAGACGGGGGAATACTTCCCCATTGTCCTGAATACTTCCGGGTTGTCGAGCATCCAGACGCGAACGTACTTGGCTGGGATCCTTCGCCCCTCGTGTTCGATGACCATCGGGACCCAATTCATCCCGTTGTTGAGGATGAACCCTCCTGGAGTAGGCGATACGGCATGGAGAGGGATCTGCGTCGCATGTGTTCGGCGCGTAGTGATGGGCGATGGGTCGTGGGTGGTTTCATATGGTGGGAGCCCGCGTGCCTCGTACCCCTGGGTCGCCATTGCTCCGTAGACAACAGCAACTGGAGGTGGTCGGACTTCGTCATCGTGGGCTTCGCCGGTAATGGTGCGGACTTGGAGAGGTACAGGCACGGGAGCGCAGTGGCAGTAGTTGGGGGGGTTTTCGCACTGGATGCAAATAACCCTGGCTGCGTGGTAGGACTCATCGCTACTGTTGTCCTCGTCTTCGCTGTCGGTGGCGTCGACGGCGGTGGTTGCGAGTGAAGTGGTGTAGGGGTTGATGCTACCGACGACGGTGGTAGTGAGAGAGGTGGCGGACTGGTTGAAACTCGCCTCGTTAGCATGTGTATCCTCATCCTCCTCTCCGCTGCCGTTCTCTTCACCACTTGATCCATCCTCCATGTGGACATCACTTCCTTCAATAGGCCATACTCCCTCCTCATCGTCTTCCATTCTTCCGCTTGCGGGTGTGGGGAATCGCCTGCAAGCTTCGGCCAGGTCTCGAGCGGCTTGGTCTTGTTCAGCGGTGACTCTGACATGGTCGACGGCCGAGCAGAACTGGTCATCAATGTTGTTGTTGCCATCGTAGGTGTTAAGGGTGTCGACATGGGGGATGGCGATCTCGTCAATGTTGACAATGGTGAGAGGGACATAAGCCATTGGGTTGTTTAATGAGAGGGATGATAGCTCTTCTGGTGCTACCGAGGCTGCTTTTATGTGAGTTTCAGCCTTTGGGTTCAAGCGTGCGAACTTCCTTATCTCTTTCTCCGCATGGACGTCGTTCCACGGGACCCACTGGTTTTCCGAATCTGCATACCCCTTCCATTTGATGAGGTATTGAAGTTTACGCCCTCGTCCCGACCTTTTGGAGTCTATCACCTTTTCGACCTTGTATTCTTCCACGCCTTCAACCAATTCAGGTGGTGGGCGTAGGTAATTTACCCCGTGCATGCGTGTTTCTTTGTAAGGCGTGAGTAAATCTGTGTGAAACATGTCATGTATTTTCCACTGCAGGGGTAGTTTGAGCCGGTAATTCACAGGGGACATCACCTGGACAATCTCGAACGGTCCTTGTCTCCTGGGCGCAAGTTTGGCAGTGGGCTGATGAGTTCGCAGATTGCGCCCATCTAACCAAACTTGGTCCCCTGGGGCGTATTTGGGCGTGTTTTTGTGTTTGATCCACGACTTCTGGGCCCTTATCATATTCTCCTGTGCGCTCCGACAGGCTTCTATCAATTGTTCTAATCTGTTAGATACGCTAGGCAGATTGATTGTCCCTGGCGCCCATTTATCTCTAGGGTGGTACCCCATTAGCGTGAAAAACGGGGTTTGTTTTGTGGTGCTGCTTATCGCGTTGTTATGAGCGAATTCCGCTAGAGGTAACTGCGCGGCCCAGTTATCTTGTTTTTCATTCGCCCATAATCTGAGGTATTGTTCCAACCATTGATTAGTGTGTTCCGACTGTCTGTCTGTTCTCGGATGGTATGCTGTCGATATGTTTTGTTGGATTTGAAGGGTTTTGCATAGTTCTCTCATGAACTTTGCCGCAAATCGAGGGTCTCGATTGCTGATTATTTTGCTCGGGAGTCCAAACCGAGGGAGTACCTTCTGGGCGTACAACATTGCCGTTTCTTCTCCTGACATTGATTCTCGACAGGGTAGGAATATCGATGCTTTGGAACAATCGTGGTCTGTAATCATCAGAATCGAGTCATATCCGTCTGACGGGGGTAACTTAGTTATGAAGTCTACCGCGATAACTTCAAATGGGTTGGCTCCCAATCGTGGGTAGATGGGTTCGAATGGTGCTTTGGTGGGTCGAGTGTTGACCTTGTGTCGTTGACACTCCGCGCACCCTTGTACGTAGTTTATGACGTCGGCTTTCATGTTTGGCCACCAGTAGTGTTGAGCTAGCAATTCCTGTGTTTTTGCTATTCCTGGGTGACCTGCCGTTAATGCGTCATGGTATTGCTTTATGACTCCCCTTAGCTCTTCGTCCTCCTTTGTTGTTATGTGCGAGCAGCACGTGAGCCTGACTTAGGCAACTAGAGGGGTGAACGTGGTGACTTAGCGAACTTCCAGACTCTAGCGCGAAGGCAGAGTGTCGTCTCAACGCTCGAAGGCGGAGTCTTGCTTGATTGCCGTGTAGGCGGATCGCGACCCCGAAGGATGAGAGAGAGAGAGAACCCGATTTGATAACAAGCTGAGAAGAGTACAAGAAATCCAAGCTATCGACTACAACAGTCGATAGCTTCCTTTTAACACTAACGCGCGACCCGCCTTCGTCAGCGAGGCCGCCACTACTACTATCTGCTGGGTAATCGTCCACTAGTAATCGGTAAGCGATCCATGAATCATCAGTCATCCGTCAGTCATCCGTGCGTCATCCGTGAGTAATCGTACAGTAGGTGAGTCATCGTCATGCATCAGTACGGTAAGAGCCCCCTTCGGTCACGTCCCATCGCTTATGGGTTAGGTCAGATACTTACTATGACCCGGGACGTAACATCACCCCCTTCACAAGGGTGAGCGCCCTCGCTCCACTACCCAGTTAGGTACTGCGGTCAGCCCTACATCCGTCTCATGTTCATCTCGTACCCTTAAGATAGCGTGAGCCCTTCCCAACCGCTTCGCTGAGTGGCGCGCGCGGTCGACTTGGACGAAGATGTCGTCCTCGAGCCGCTTGATGGCTACTTCGAGCTCCTTGATGACTTCCTGGGAGGCGCGATAGCGCCTTACCTCGGCCGCCAGGGAAATGTCCCCTAACCGGGCAAGGGCCTCATCAACCTGGCGCCGTCCCTGGAAGTCAGCTCCTAAGTATTGCAAATCTTCGCGGGAATACTCAGCTGCGGGCCCCATGTCTCGACACGGCTCTGCGTGGATCTCTCCTCGGTAGATAGGCGAATGACGCCCCATGGTCCCAAACACCTCTGGGTTGTCGCACATCCGTACCCGTACGTACCGGGCAGGGATACGGCGCCCCTCGTGCTCGATTACCATCGGTACCCAATTCATCCCGTTATTGAGGACGAATCCGCCGGGAGTAGGCGATAAGGGACGGTGAGGGCGCCTCGGCGCATCCGCTCGGCGCGTATTGATGGGTGAGTTATCGCGGGCTTCGGCGTATGAGGGGAGTCCCCGCATAGAGTATCCCTCCTCCGCAGTCGTGCCGTAGACGACAGCAACCGGACGTGATCCTCCTTCGTCATCCATGGCTTCAGCGGTAACGTTGTCGATTTCTTCTTCGTGCTGGATTCGGGGGGTACGCGCAGAGGTGCGCAGTGGCAGTAGTCTTGGGGGTTGTCGCATCGGGTACAGATGATATTGGCGTCGTGGTATGAGCCGTCGGAGGACTCGCCACTGCTGTATTGATCGACAGCGGTGGTGGACGTGAAGGTGGTGGAGGGCTGGAGGATACTTGCCTCGTCAACCTCCGTATCCTCATCCGTCTCTCCTGCGGCGTCATCTTCATCACTTGGTCCAGCCGCCAGGAGGTCATGACCTCCTTCATCAGCCCGTAGTCCCGCCTCATCTTCCTCCACTCTTCCGCTTGCGGGTGTGGGGAATCGCCTGCGAGCTTCGGCCAGGTCTCGTTCCGCTTGGTCTCGCTCTGCTGTTGCCCTGACATGCTCGACGGCGGAGCAGAATGGGTCGTCGACGTTGTTGTTGTTGTCGTAGGTGGTGAGGGTGTGGACGTAGGGGATCTCGTCAATATTGATAACGGTGAGTGGGACATGAGACATGTTATGAGAGGGTTTGGATGATACGTTCCTTGTCGAGACTGCTTTTATGTGAATCTCGGCGGTTGGATTGGCTTGTTTGTACTTCCTTATCTCTTCATCCGCATGTACGTCGTCCCACGAGACCCATTGGTTATCTGAGTCGGCGTAACCCTTCCACTTGATGAGGTATTGTAGTTTGCGTCCTCGTCCCCTTCTTCTGGAGTCTAGTACTTTTTCGACCTCATATTCTTCCATGTTATCGATCAACTCAGGTGGTGGGCGCTGATAGTTGGTGCCATGAGTCACTGTCTCTTTGTAAGGTGTGAGAAGATCTGTGTGAAACACATTGTGGATGCTCCACTGTGTGGGAAGTTCTATCCGATAATTAACGGGCGACATCACCTGAGTGATGGCGAACGGGCCATGTCGCCTGGGCGCAAGCTTCGTGGTTGGTTGGTTGGTGCGGAGATGACGTCCTTCGAGCCAGACCTTATCTCCCACCTGATACTTTGGTGTGTCACGATTTCTAATCCATGACTGTTGCGCCTTCTTCATTTGTCCTTGCGCTTGTTGTCTTATCTCCTTCAATTGTTTCAGCCTTGTTTCGACTCGTGGTATGGGTGACAGCTGATCCGTCCAGTCAGCGCGTGGGTGATAACCCATCAGTAATCTAAACGGTGATTCGCGTGTGGACTCATTGGTCCAGTTGTTGTGTGCGAATTCTGCCAGCGCTAGATATTCCGCCCAATTGTTCTGTCTCTCATTGACCCAGAACCGGAGGTATTGCTCCAGCCACTGGTTGTTGCGTTCTGATTGTCCATCGGTGCGGGGATGGTAGGCCGTTGAAATGTTCTGTTGTATCCCCAGGATTCGGCACAGTTCTCTTGTGAATTTGGACGCGAACCGGGGGTCGCGGTCACTGATAATTTTGGAGGGTAGTCCGAATCGGGCTACCACATGCTTGGCGTATAGGACTGCCGTCTCTTCTCCCGATATTTCTTCGACACATGGTATGAATATGGACGCCTTGGAACAATCATGGTCAGTGATCGTCAGGATGGAGTCATATCCCCTCGACTTGGGGAGCTTCGTGATGAAGTCTAGTGCCACTACTTCGAACGGTGTTGCTTCTGGTTTTGGGAATAGTGGTTGCAACGGGGCTTTCGTTCTTTGTGTATTGACTTTGCATCGTTGACAATCGGCGCACCCTTTGACATAGTCTGCAATATCGTTCTTCATTGCTGGCCACCAGTATTGTCGTTCTACCAACTGCGTCGTTCGATTGATCCCTGGGTGTCCGTGAATCGGGGGATCATGATGTGCGCGGATTACTTCTCTAATTTCGTCTGGTCCTCCCGTGATGACCAGTCGTTGTCCTTGGTACCACCACAGTCCGTCGGCTTTGGTTAGTTTGTGTGGGTCCACCCATTTGCGTATTCTTTGTTCATCCTGTGGTCTTGTGGTTTTGATAGTTCGTACAAACAGTCTGTCTGGTAGCACCGTAACGTCTTTGTTATCTTTTTCCCCTTGGTCGTAGTCGGGTCGTCTTGACAAGGCATCCGCTCTTCCATTGGCGGTTCCCTTTACGTGGTGTATCTCGAAGTTGTACTCCGCTAGTTCCAAGACTTCCCTTGCTATTCTTCGACTGATTTTCTGGGGGTCTCGCCAGTATCGGAGGTTGAGATGGTCCGAGAATATGCGTACTTTGTGGGGTGATCCTGCAAGTAGGTACCTCCAGTTTCGCAACGCCTTTACTATGGCTAGTAGTTCGAGGTTGTATATGTCGTAATTTCGCTCGGCTGCGTTGAGCGTTGCCGAGTAATATCCGACTGGGTGTCGTTTTCCGTCTTGTTTCTTCTGTAATAGTACCGCTCCTACCGCAAATCCAGATGCATCGACCTCTAGGTCAAATTGTTGGTCTTGATCCGCGTGTGCGAGGATGGGTTCTTCAGTCACTCTTCGTTTGAGCGTATCAAACACTGTTTGTTGTCGTTCTTGCCATTCCCATGGTTCGTCTTTGCGCGTTAGCTCATTCAACGGTTTGGCAATAGCAGCGAATCCTTGATAAATTGCCGGTAGAAATTGCAGAAACCGAGAAACGATCGTACGTCTTTTACCGATGATGGGGATTGCCAGTCGCGAACGCCCGAAATTTTGACGGGGTCCATGCGTGTTACCCCCTCTTCAAGGATTACCCCCAGGTAATCAATGCTAGACGCATTGAAAGTGCACTTTCTGGTTTGAAGAAGAGGTCGTGTTTTTGGGCGACGGCCAGTACGTCGCAGACTGCTTCTTGGTGTTTTGTTGTAGCATGTTGCTGCGTTTTGTGGCTATGGCAATGTCGTCCATGTAGACTCGTATCGTTGTTCCCAATGCTTCGTGTTTTGCTATGATAGGGCGGTAGATCTCGTTCATGAAACTCTGGAATGTAGCAGGTGAGTTGCACAGTCCAAAGTACATAACGGTTGGTTCAAAAAGTCCGCGGCGCGTTTTGAATGCTGCTTTGTGTTCGTCACCCTCTTTGATTCGTATGTTATTATAGCCTTGTCGAACGTCTAGTTTGCTGAAGATTTGCGCCCCTCCGAGATCTTTGATTAGGTCATTGATGAGGGGTAACGGATATTGATTCCGTATGTCCATTCGTTGATTTTTGGTAATCCTGTACAGGTCATAGCTTTCCGTCCTTCTTTTTGATAAAGAAGAATGATGATGCGTACGGGGATTTTGAGGGACGAATGTATCCCTTTTCTATTTGTTCGTCGATGAAGTCATCCAGTGCTGCATCTTCGACTCTTGTCATCGGGTACACCTTGCAATCAATGGCTTCTGGTGCTCCCTTCTTGAACTCGATTGCATGGTCGCAGTTCCTTTTTGGTGGAAATCTTTTTGCTTCTTCTTCTCCGAATACCTTTGCGAATTGTTGGTATTCTTTTGGCACGGGGACCATTTTTGTGTATTGTTTCGCGTCAATAGCGAGTTCGACCGCTGATCTGCGTCCATACACTTGCTTTCTAGCTCGGTCGTGATTTGGATTTTGTTTTCTTCGGTGAACATGCGTGATATTGCACGTCGTTGTCTTCTTCTTTGAGCAGTCTTGCCAGTACTGCTCTTCGGTCGTTTGGGTTGATCGATCGTAGGACTATGGGGAGTTGTTTTTCGTCGATAGTGGCGTGGCGCCAACTAAATCTCGGCTCGTAGGTCGCAAGCCATGGGTATCCCAATAATAGGATCTTCTTTCCCTATGTCCGTGATGAGGAATCGCATTTCTTTTTTGTTCCTCCTGTTTCCACGTTGAGCGTGAGATAGTGTGTGATCTGTCCCGCTTTATTAGTGGTATCGTCGATGTTGTAGATATTTTTGGGCTTATCTAGTGCCCGCTGTCCCAATCCCATTCTTTTGACGAATTGCGGATGGATAAAGTTGTCGGTGGCTCCGGAGTCCACCAACGCTTTGATGTCGGCCATATTGTAACTTGCATGAATCGATACTGGTACTCGCATAGAACGGTAGCGCATAATGTACACAGAGTTACAATTTATTGCCCTCACCCAGGCCGCCGGGTTCAGGCGCTTCCAAAATCCTGTCCCATCAGTTGTTGCAGGACTAGGTCTTTGACTTCCTCGTCATCTCCTGCTACTCCTCGTAGCCATTCCGCCGCTCTTTCTTCTTTGGTTTGTGAGGCCTCTGCAGTGGCCTCTGTAGTGCGTGCTTGTACGTCGCGACGCCTGCGAGGTTGTCTGCAGTCGCGACTGATATGTCCCATCTTCTGGCAGTTGTAACACTGCGTTTGACTATGGTCTCGTCTGGATTGTCTTTGAATGAATCCCCCTCGTGGTGCGAACGGTGGTCTGTTGTTCCTGGGGTGATTTGCTATCACTTCTTCGGCTCCTGCTAGTCGTCCTCGTATACGATCTGCTGATGTGTCCATTCTATCATCATGGAGTGGTGCGAGCAACTTAGCTAATGCTCCTCCTGTCGTACGTCCTGATTTGAATGCGTCAAGGTTTCCCCTGACTGTTTGCATGTGAATCCATTTTTGCTGCCTCTTAGGGCGGATTCCCTCCATTCTTCATAGTTTCGGGGGTCATCGTGTTGGTACATGGTTTCGTACAACGCCCTGGTAGTCCCTTTGTGAAATATTTGAGCGTTTGCTCGGCGTTGATATTGTACCCTGCGTGTCGAACTAGTTGTTCAAACTGGGCGATGTAATCGTCGATCTTCCCGTCCTTCATGTGTATGCCAGCGTCGAGCTGGGCTTGGGCTCGTTCTTTGCTGAGAACGTCACCGAACTGTCGTTGGAATGCGTTGAGGAGGTTGTCCCACAACCTGTTGTCGAATTGATTTGTTCCGGTGGCGACTTCGTTGACGAGCCATCGGCTTGCGGACATTACCCACTGGTTAACCGCATTTCCCTGTATGTATGTGAGGAACAACATAGCTTTTTGGTACTTGTTCCTCATGGCTGAATGGTTGGCGTTGACACCTGCATAGACCTCCCATTGAAGGATAAATGCTTCTGCTTGCGATCTTGCTCCTGTAAATGTTGGTGGCGAGTTGCCGATAAATTTATCGTTCCCATTTTGATTGGCTATCGCTGGTCCTCCTGGAGGTGGTCCTGCTGGAGGTGGTCCTCCTCCTCCTCCTCCTTGCGGCCATCCGCCGTGGGGCGGTCCTCCTCCTCCACTTGGTGGTCTTCCTCCTCCACCTGGCGGTCCGTTATCCCTTGGTCGTAAGGGTGGAAACGGCCTGTTCTCGGGTGAAGGTACCCTGTTGCGGTTGAGCCTAAACTCATAGAACATTTCTGTTCCTTCAGGGATACTTGGTGCATCGGGGACGTCTGGTCCCATTGCTCGGTTAGCGGCTTCCATGTCTTCTGGTTGTAATTGTTGAACGTGACCCGTTTGTTCGTTGATAACGAGTCGGGGTGGCGATACTTCTGTTTGAGTAGTCATATAGCTGTATGGTATCCCTCTGATTGGTTCAGGGATATGTAACTCAGCTGTTTGTGCGGCTAAGGCTTCTACTTCTGGTGATTGTACTGCGATCTCTTCGGGTTCGACTGCTTCGCTTTGTGGGGTTGGTGATTGTTCGCTAGTATGGCTCGATGCTGCCACTGTGTCTGTTCGTAGTTGAAATTCGGCTCTTGGCGGATCCGAATCGAGGGCGTCTGGTTGGCCGTCTATGGGCCCTTGTTGGTCGATTGGTCGTGCGTCGACTAGCGGTATGTTGATATGTAGGTCGTCGGCTGCTGGTCGCGTTGCTTCGAAATAATTGCTTGTGTTGCTCCACCTGAGCTCGATCCAGCAACAGCGCTCCCGGTTGAATACTACTGGATGGAATCGCTGTGCGGTAGCTGCTTCTGCGTAGTATCCTGTGTTGTTTTCCTCGGATCTTCTGGTATCCGGTACGTGTCGCCACCTTACTCGTCCTATGAGGTAGCGAGTAGGTGCGTCTCGTTCTCTTGAGTCGATACGATAGGGCACAAAGTCCCACCCGTCTTTGGTGTTAAGAGTTGCCACGACGTTCAGTCTTTGAAGAGCTTGGATTTAATGTTACGTGCGAGCAGCACGTGAGCCTGACTTAGGCAACTAGAGGGGTGAACGTGGTGACTTAGCGAACTTCTAGACTCTAGCGCGAAGGCAGAGTGTCGTCTCAACGCTCGAAGGCGGAGCCTTTGCTTGATTGCCGTGTAGGCGGATCGCGACCCCGAAGGATGAGAGAGAGAGAGAAACCGATTTGATAACAAGCTGAGAAGAGTACAAGAAATCCAAGCTATCGACTACAACAGTCGATAGCTTCCTTATATCCTACTAGTGGGATCCGCCTTCGTCAGCGAGACCGCCACTACTACTATCTGCTAGGTAATCGTCCACAAGTATCAGTCATCGTATAGTAACACATCAGTCAGCGTATCAGTCAGCCCATTGTATCGTACAGTAAGCGTTCCATCAGTCATGCATCAGTACCGTAAGAGCCCTCCTAGATCACGTCCCATCGCTTATGGGTTAGGTCAGATACTTACTATGACCCGGGACGTAACAAGAATGGTTTGTATTCTGCAGCTTGGACTTCTTGTTATCTTCTCTTCATGTTGTATCCAAGGCTCCTTCTCTCTGTTCCACACATTGGGCATATGGCCCTCATCTGAATCACTTCCAACTTGCAAGTTTAGGCCATGATGCCTGAAAGACTTCGAACTCCACCTTTGTGCGTTGAGATTGATCCAACAGGGATCACGAGACTCCACCTTTGTGTGTTGAGACATCACTCAGCCTTCGTGCTTGAGTCCAGGACTTGCTAAGTCACTGCATTCACCCTACGTTGCCTAAGTCAGGCTCACGTGCAGCTTGCACATTACATTAAGTCCAAGCTCTACTCATTCGAACACTGTGGCAACGGTTACTACAAAAGACGGCTGGGAGTTCCAGCCCTATCAAATCACATCCAGAGAACGAGATGCCCCCACCCAATACATCGTCGGACAAATTAGGTGGAGGCACGTACTGGATACAAGGAGATCTGAAGAGTACAACACAGGGTACTATGCAGAAGCAGCAACTTCCCAGAGGTATCATCCCATTGTATTCGACCGGGAACACTGTTGCTGGGTCAAACTCAGGTGGAGCAACACCAACAGTATATTTGAAGCAGCGCGACCTGCTGAGGATGACCTAAACATCAATATCCCATTGAGGGACGCACGACCCATTGACCAACAAGAACCAATCGATGGTCACGAGGACCAAGAACTCATCTCAGAACCACCTCCAACTGAGCTCTAGTTAAGAGTGCAAACCTCAGCAACAACTAGTGATACCAGTGAACATCACCCCACGATATCAGAAGCATCAGTCGAACCAGAAGACACAGCAGTGCACTCACCAGAAGTAGATGCACTAGCCACACACACGGCTGAGTTACATCTACCAGAACCCATCAGAGGAATACCATACAGCTACATGACTACCCAAACAGAAGTGTCACCACCGCAGCTTGTCATCAATGAGCAAACTGGGCATGTACAACCACTAGACCAAGAAGATCTAGCCATGGCACATTGTGCCATGGGACCAGATGTCCCAGATGCACCAAGCAATCAAGGAGAACATGATATGTTCAGAGACTACAGGACTAACTGGGCAATGATACCCTCACCAGACAACCGACCATTCCCACCAGCAGGAGGAGGACCACCTTTTGGTGGACCACCTAACAATGGCAGCCCACAACGAGGAAGAGGACCACCTGATGGCGGATGGCCGCATGGTGGAGGACCCCCAGGAGGAGGTGGACCCCCAGGAGGAGGTGGACCACACCCAGCAGCAGTATTCAACACACCGCAAGGAGGAGGCAACGACAAATTTATCGGCAATCCACCGCCAACATTCACAGGGTCTAGGGCCCAGGCCGAAACCTTCATACTCCAATGGGAGGTGTATGCTGAGGTCAATGCAAACCACTTGGCAATGAGGAACAAATATGAAAAAGCTATGTTGTTCCTCACTTACATACAGGGAAACACGGTTAACCAATGGGTTATGTCTGCTAGCCGTTGGCTTGTAAACGAAGTTGCCACCGGTACCAATCAATTCAACGATCGACTATGGGAGAACTTGCTTCACGCCTTCAGAAGACAATTTGGCGACATACTCAGCAAAGAGTGCACCCAAGCCCAGCTTGACGCTGGCATCCATATGAAAGACGGAAAAGTGGACAACTACATCGCCCTCTTCGAACAACTCGTTCGACACGCCGGCTACAATATCAACGCCGAACAAACTCTCAAATACTTCACCAAGGGACTTCCAAGGGCCCTCTACAAGACAATGTACCAACACGATGACCCTCAAAACTACGAGGAATGGAGGGTGTCAGCCTTGAAAAGGCCACAGAAGTGGATCCATATGCAGACAGTCCAAGGTAACCTAGACACATTCAAACCAGGACGCGCGCAGGGAGGAGCATTAGCTAAGTTACTAGCTCCTCTTCGAGACGACGACAGAATGGACACTTCTGCAGACCGAGTATGTCACGTGGTGACATCGTACCGAACCCTGCGCACGCCAAACGTCGCAAGTGCACTCATGAGCACTGGAAGAACTGTCAAGATTACCCTGAAGCACATACATGGGTATTAGGTCAGCCGGCATATAACGAAGAAGAAGAAGAGGTTCATGCTCTCGTATGGGCCCAGGCAGATGGATATCCTGCGGCAGAAGAAGAAGACTATGAAGTGGAGGAGGATGAAGCCCTCCGTATACGCCAGTTAGTGAGTGGAATGATCGTCCACCCGTCGTCTCCAGACACTGGCACAAGTATTACAGGAAGAATGAAGGTCACGTGATCTGTCACATGAAAGTCCCAGATCATGCCTTGTATCTGGTCTAATCCATAAGTCATGGGACTTCAAGGATGGAAGAGCTTTGTATAATGTAACGTTCCTCAGATGTGAGTTTCCCGAGAGGCCGAAGAAGATGTCATGTGTAGAAGAGGAGGTCAAGTCCCAGGTCACAGTATGTATCTGACCTAAGCCATAACTCAGGGGACTTCGGTGTTGTATCAAGAATGGAAGATTATGGAAGGTTCTGAAAGGGCCATGGTAGGCATGAGGTCAGAGGCGATTCCTGACAGCTGAAGGTCTAGACATTCCCTTTTGTGGTTCAAAGTTCTGATGGAACAGGTTCTGATGCGCTGGTGTTGCGCCTTGACATTTGTTATCTTGGTTCTCTATTGTTTTCTTGTTCTATGTTGTCATTTGTGAGTCATGTGTTGTTCTTATCTCTGACTCATGGTTGTGTTATCTCTGACTCATGTGGGGCCTTATGCCTCATGTACTGTATGTTTCATGATAAGCCCCTGTGGCTTGATGGACAATTCCTATTGGCAGATAAGGTCGTAGGTCGTGTTACTATAGTTCGAGCTCAGCTTTAAAGCTAGCTTGAAAGTACTATATATACTAGGCAGGTTTCGCCAGTAGTCGTTAGCTTAGTTGTTTTGGACTTCCACCTGTATTCCTCTCAGGTTCTATTCAAAGCATTCTTATAGCAGAGTCATTGGTCTGTGTGACTAGGATCTTATCTTGTTGCTAACTTGTGTGTCAAAGCTATCACCTTGTTAGGCCATTCCAAGGGGACCTTTTCTGGTTTATCGCCCTTCATGAGTTCTTGTTGAGTTGTAAGCCGTGCGCTTAGCTCATCGTTTGATTCAAGGAAGCCTTTGGATCCAAGTCGGATCAGCGTTTGGTGGAAACGCTACAGAGTATGAGGACAACTCGCAGGGGCAGAAGACGTCCTCAACAATCACGGATGCAATGAAAGCACACCATGACCACCATACCCACCGCGCAGAGGATTCCTCCAGAGAAGGTGCTAGTTCAAATGCGACAATAGCCAGATACAGTGTTACAACTGTCAGAAGATGGGACATTTCAGCCGCAACTGTAGGCAGCCGTGGCGCCCACACAGAGTCCAGACACAAACCACAGAAACCGTGCCAACTACTGAAGAAAAGGCAGTGGAGTGGCTACAAGGAGTGGCCAGTGAAGGAGATGATGTAAAGGATTTGGTCCTGCAACAATTGATGGGGCAGGATTTTGCAAGCACCTGAACCCGACGGCCTGGGTGAGGGCAATTCGTTGTAACTCTGTGTACATTATGCACTATCGATCTATGTGAGTTCCAGTTTCGATTTGTGCAAGTTACAACATGGCCGACATAAAAGCATTGGTGGACTCTGGAGCCACCGACAACTTCATCCATCCAAACTTTGTCAAGTGGATGAGGCTAGGAAAGCGGGCCTTAGATAAGCCCAGAAACATTTACAACATAGACGATACCACTAACAAAGCCAGTCAGATCACTCACTATCTGACGCTCAATGTGGAGACTGGAGGAACAAAGTGCGAGATGCGCTTTCTCATCACCGATATAGGGAAAGAAGACGTACTGCTGGGATATCCATGGTTAGCCACCTACGAACCACGGTTCAGCTGGCGCCATGCCACTATAGATGAGAAACAACTCCCTATAGTGTTACAATCAGCTAACCCCAACGACAGGAAAGCAGTATTAGCGCAACTCCTCACAGAAGAAGATAAAGATACGCGTGTATCCAGGATGTTTACCACTGAAACCAAAGAACAGATAGTGGCTAACCTGGAAGAACCAGTATATGGAAGACAGTCAGTGGTCGAGATGGCAGTCGACACCCAGCAGTACACAAAAGAGGTAACAGTACCGCAAGAATACCAACACTTTGCGAAGGTATTCAGCAAAAAAGAATCAAAGCTCTTTCCACCACAAAGAAGCTGTGACCATGCCATTGACTTCAAACCAGGCGTCCCAGACGTCAATGACTGCAAAGTATACCCTATGACAAGGGTAGAAGATGCAGCGTTAGACGAGTTTATAGACGAACAAGTAGAAAAGGGATATATTTGTCCCTCAAAATCCCTGTATGCATCATCCTTTTTCTTTATCAAAAAGAAGGATGGAAAACTACATCCTGTACAGGACTATAGAAGAATCAATGACTGGACAATACGCAACCAATACCCACTTCCTCTCATCGATGACCTCATTAGGGACCTGGGAGGAGCCCAGATGTTCTCTAAACTGGATGTGCGACAGGGGTATAACAACATTAGGATCAAAGAAGGGGATGAACACAAGGCAGCGTTCAAAACACGATGCGGCCTCTATGAACTGATGGTCATGTATTTTGGGTTGTGTAACTCACCAGCCACGTTCCAAAGCTTCATGAACAAGATCTATCGACCCACAATAGCAAAACATGAGGCATTGGGGACAACGATCTGAGTATACATGGATGACATAGCTATCGCCACCAGACGTCAGGACGACACACTGGAAAAACACCAACTCGCAGTCGCCGACGTACTCGCGGTAGCCCAAGAAAATGATCTGTACTTCAAACCGGAGAAATGTGTATTCAACGCCCCAGGTATTGATTACCTGGGGGTAATCCTTGAAGAGGGGGTGACACATATGACCCTATCAAAATTTTGGGGTGTCAAAGAATGGGCTTCGCCCACCACAGTTAAGGGTGTATGATCATTTCTCAGTTTTTGCAATTTTATCGGCAGTTTATCAAAGGGTTTGCTTCAATCGCGAAACTACTCAATGAACTCACACGTAAAGATGAACCATGGCAATGGGGAACACGCCAACAAGAGGCCTTCGAGACCCTCAAAAGACATGTAACCACTGAACCAATACTAGCCACCCAGACCAAATGCAACAATTCAATCTTGAGGTAGATGCATCAGGATTTGGTGTAGGGCAGTGCTACTACAGAAGAAACAAGATGGAAAGCGACATCCAGTAGGCTACTATTCAGCTACCCAGCTCAACCCCAGAACTAACGCATCACATGACACATCATGTAACAAAATCTTGAAGATGAACACTTTGCGACATATGATTATGTAATTATGTGACTGTCACGGAAATCATTATGGACATTAACATGTCAAAATATGTTTTTGTTTAGTAACGTATGTGCCTGATCATGTGACCTTGTAAACAGAAAATCGCAGTACGCGATGAACCCAATTTGGATATACTTGCGCAGGCATGCCGGCCTGAGTGGCACAGTCCCCCGAATTGCCTCAGTCAAGCGATGCATTGACTAATGTCGCTTGACTAAGTCTGCACACTGCCTGCCCTTCGCTCCTGGCACTCCTCCTGCCCTGCCCCTCTTCCTTCACGCACCCGCCGCTTGCTGCTACCTCACCCTCCTAAACTTGACTCAGGTAGTAGGCCCAGCTCTGGCAACTGTCATGGAAGGCAAGAATTCTCGCATCATGGAGAACTCTAAAGCATTCACGATGGCTTCCCCGCCACTCAGACGGACAGCGCTCTACCTCCAGTGTCTCAGGTACGTAGCCCTACTTGTGATGAGTGTCTCACTGTTTATACGCAACAGAGAGACCAAGGATCACAAGGAACAGGGTGGCTAACGTTGAACCAACAAGGGAATAGAACAGGGAGAGAAGACAATGGACCATGAGTAACAAGACAAGGACGAGGAACAACTCAATGGTGGGAAGCTGCTCAGTAGACAGGAAGGTACAAGTGGGGATGTCGCAAGTGGACAGTCCTGAGGGACTGTCTGTTACATTGCTCCAGCTTATATACCCGAATACATGGTCTGTGCGTACTTTTGGGGAGGCCCAACTCCGATCCACGGGTGGCCATGGAATACTCTAGAAGAGTTCTAAAGATAGCATGGAATGTGCTGGAAGGTTTCTAAGTATATCGTCCAATAGCATTAATCCCTGATAAGCTCCACTCGTCAGGTGATTGATCAACAATCTTTGTTTACCGATCAACGGACTTTGTTTATCGATCAGCG
>WITN01000547.1:0-60022 GCA_015025155.1 Lactarius quietus
CAGTCTTATAGCAGAGTCATTGTTCATTGTGACTATCTTGTTGCCAACTTAAGTGTTAGGTGTTGCCACCTTGTAACGAACCTCAAGTTAGGCGGTTGAAGGGACCTCATTGGTTATTCGCCCTTTACAAGTCATTCAAGTTGTTCCTGAGTTCAGAAGCCGTGCGCTTTGCTCAGAGTTGAAGCAAGGAAGACCCATCAGATCCAAGTCGGATCAACGTTCAGTGGAAACGTTACACAGGTTGTATCTACGTGCATCCATTGCGCACAAAAAGTCCAATCGAATATGATAATTCAGCAATGTGCAGTTCTTGGAGATGTCTTTGGCTTGCTCGTATACGTTGACAAATGGATGATGTTCAAGCAACATATTTGTAATAAAGACATGGTCTTCGGATCAGTACCGGGATTGTTGTTTATACAATGTCGAAGAGCTTCCGCATTGTCAAAAATATACAATTGACTGTACAATGGAGTTGTGTGTCATCAGGACAGACAGGGCCGAGTCGATGAAATAATTTGCCTTGAATCTTGTAGGAAGGTGGTCCGCGTCCATCAAACATGGTTCCGTCAATGTGTCCAGTCCTGCCAGTGGATGTAAATGCAAAAGCAGTGTTATATTGGCGGATATGAGCATGAAAGGTTTTGCCAACTCGATCTGGAGTACAGTAGAGATAGTATAGTTTGGCAGGGACAAGATGTAAGAAAGGTACGGAAACCTTTCCATGAAGACAACATTTTCCATATTTGTCAATGCTAACGGCTTCTGCAGCCCAGTGAAGTGCATGACAGTATGGACACAATTGATCCATACGACTAAGGTAATGCAGAGAAACTGTTGCGCAGATAGCAACTGACGTCTTAGGAGTTAGCACAAAAGCTATAGGAGAAACAGTTACTTCAGAGGTTGAAGGAACTCTGTATTACATAGTAACACACCTATAGGAGAAACAGTTCTATACTAGAGTGTTAGAGAGGTGTGAAAGAGTAAAGGAAAAGTGGGGACTTACACTTCAGAGGTTGAAGGAACTCTGAAGTGTAAGAGCAGAAACAGAGACCCTTATATACTACTTAGGGTGGTCTGTGCGCACATGGTCCATGCACCCCAATACAGCACGTGCGTGTATCTGTAGTTGTAACTAAAAGACAACTATTGGTTGGAAACCAAATAGAACACCGTGCTGCCACGTCAGCTGATCTAAATGCAGCTACTACCGGTATCTTGATAATAAGAACAAAGGGATTACTATACATGGAACAAAGACAATAAAGATAGATAAAAATAGTCCATTCCCTTAAGGGATCTATGTAGATACCGGCAGTTACAGGATGACTCAATCATCCTTACAACACAAGAATCCAGATAACCGGTTCGTGTCAACATCCCTCCATGATTGAGGCATGCTCTATAGACAAATATACTTATTATACTTTTTTAATGTAACATGGGGTAATTGATTTGTAGGTATACCAAGGATTTACAGAGACGTTTGTGGATATACGACCTATGCAGGTCATCCCATCTCATACCTAGTAACCTTATTTGAGCCTTTTATCCTCCTGCTCAGGAGAAAAGGTGGCAACTGCTCAACCTCTTTGAACCCCATGTACAAAGTATAGAAAGTTGGTGAGGAAGAGGATCACAAGTTCCACGAAAGACGCCAAGAAATGGCGATGACTCGAAGCCATAGTTTCAAAGAAACTTCTTTATGATTTTGTGGAGCTGCATATCCCTTCTGTCTATGTAGCAAAACCAAGACCATCGACTAGACTGTCGAAAGATGTTCTGGGCAGTGACTTTGTAAGGCCATCAGCCAACATCCGCCTGTAGGGGTGCGCACAAGCTCTACTGCCTGTTTTGCAACATACTCCCTAATAGCATGGTGCTTTATGGTTATATGCTTAGAGCGCCTTCCAGTGATAGGGTTTTGGGACAAGTCCACAGCCCCCTTATTATCACAATGGAGAGGAATGGGGGAGGTAACCTCATACCCCAACTCTTTAAGGTATGTCCTATACCACATCGCCTGATTTGAAGCCTCACAAAGGCTCATATATTCAGCTTCAGTGGTGGACTGGGCAATTGTCTTCTGCTTTCGCGATGACCAAGAAATGGCAGTGTTTGCAAGAATAAAGACAAATCCCGAAGTGGAGTGCCTGTCCTCTTGATCTCCCCAAGAAGAGTCAGCATAGCCGTGAAGGCCATCCCCACTTTTCCCTCCAGCGTAGAGTAATGCCAAGTCCTTAGTGGTGTTTAGATATGCAAGGACATATTTGGCTAGTCTAAAGTGATGCTTGGAGGGATTGGAAGCATATTGGCTCAGGCGTCCAACAGTGAATGATATATCAGTCGGCTCCCAATCTGGCATATAGCAGAGACCCAATAATTGCTGATACTGCTTTATTTCAGCAGCAGAGCTTGATCTTCATTTTGACCAAGTGTAACGTTTCTACCAAATGTTTCCGACTTGGAACTCTTGATGGCCTTGAATCAAATAACAGACCGACGACAGCTGAATAACAATGGTCGAACACGAGAGACGAACCAAAGGACAATGGCTTCGCCTTATACTGAAAGGATGCAACAGGGATCTTCAAGAGATGAGAGGACAGATCACACAAGGATCAACAAGATGAGAGAGGCAGGCACTAATAGCCAACACTTCTATTGACTGAGTAGAGCTCAAGGTAAAACTCAAGGTAGACTCAAGACAACGAAGATAAGGTCTCGTCTATCAAGACAGAGCACCTTATATACACTACAGGGCTGACTCCAAATCTGAGTCCCAAATAATAACAGGTATCGTACCATATTGTATCGTCCAATCAGCTATCAGGGATAAACGACCCAAGCTATCATCCAATCAATGAACAGGGATAAGCCCATACAGTACATGAGGCAGAAGGCCCCACTATGAGTCAGAGATAACAATATGTGACTCACTATCGTCCAATCATCGTCTGGCGCAACATCAGCGCATGATAAGTACAGCCATCAGGCAACATCAGAATGTTCCAATCAGAAAGAACCTAAACAGGACAGAGCCTAACCATGTTGGGAATCCCGCATCCAACTATACCCTCTCAGGAATTATATCTCGACCTGAGGTAACCGCTGTTCCCCCGTGACTTATCCTTTAGACCAGATTCACGTGGTCTGGGGGTTGCTGATCACATGACTAATCACGTGACTCAGACTTACACAGTCCTAAACAAACGACATCGCCAGTGTTGTTGTCCACAATGAAATGATCTTCAGTACTCAACATTCACGCAACCTCATATGTCTCATCTGCATCCATCTGCAGCGTATCTTCATCTTCTTCTTCAGTGAACCGCACTTCAGGGGGGTCTTCAGCCTTTACAGGCAATGCGAATCGTACTTTCATCGGCTTGGTGACACCACTGGCCATGACACGTGATCCACACGTGACACAAGTGATCCTCACAGCCTGAGGGTAGAGGGGTATATACTGGGTTGGAATCCCTCATTCCAAATCTCTCTACAACTGATTCAATATAATCTGTCTGGTTAATTTCCATGGTGCGCGAAGCACGATCTCTGATGATGTTAACACCGAGATATGATTGGATTTCGCCGAGATCAGTCATCTCATATCGACTAGATAGAGACTTCTTCAGATCATTGATTTTATCAAGAGAGGACCCAAGTATAGTTATGTCATCGACATAAAGAATGACGAATAGTGAATCACCCCCCTCATGGCGGTGACACACATATACTCCTGCATCAGAGTATGTGCGGGTGAAGCCAAGTTCTTCAAGAACTCCATGGAATTGTAAGTTCCATGCCCGGGAAGCTTGCTTCAGGCCATATAGAGCCTTCTGCAGATGACACACCAAGTGTTCAGATCCAGCAACGATGAAACCCTGTGGTTGCTCCATATAGATCTCCTCATCCAGATCGCCGTGTAGAAATGCCGATTTGACATCCATCTGGTGAATTTCCCAATTCTCAAGCGTAGCTAACGCTAAAAGGAGTCGTAATGACTCAAATCGGGCGACTGGGGAGAAAGTTTCATCGAAATCCACTCCTTCTATTTGAGTGAATCCCTTAGCCACAAGGTGTGCACGAAAGCGTCCATCCGCTTTCTTTTTGAAAACCCATTTTGATTTGACAGCCTTTCTACCCTCAGGGAGGGTTTCAAGGCGCCAGACCCCAAGATGAGCTAGAGCGTCCATTTCATATTGGCACGCTTCTATCCACTCATCTGCATACTCAGAATTCATAGCTTCCTTATAAGTGAAAGGGTCCCTATAACCAGGGGCACCTGCAGCACTAAGGAGCTGTACCAGTCCTAAACGACTGCTACCCTGTTCAAACTCATCGTCTGAGTCCAGCGCCGCTCTATATCGAGTCGGTGCACGCCAATTCCTAGTGCACGCCTTAATTCCGGCATAGCAGGAAGCTCAACTGGCGAATCCCTATTGCGATTTTCCTCAAGAGGAGTAAAAGCAGGGGTGGGATCGGGTTGATAGCTCTAGGACGACGATTGGAACGTGTGTTTGGACGACGAACAGGGGGAGATGTAGCAGTAGGACGAGTTGGTGGTGTGTGATATTCTGTTTGAGGTGGAGGTTGGGGTGGTTGGGTGGGAGTGTGCGGCCTTATTTCCTGAGGTGTATCCTCAGGTGCCTCTTGTGTAGGTTGTTCCTCTGGTAATTGAGGAGCCTGAGGCTGTTGTGGCGGTGCTGGTGGAGGCTGGGCAGGCTCTCCTGGAAATGTGACTTCTACTGGGTACTCAATTGTCTCCCCAGTAGGAATGGAAGGTGATGGAAATTGGATTGGTGGTCTCTGATTGCCCAAATCAGAGCGGGAAGGGAAGGTCTGTTCATCAAATGTAACATCTCGTGAAATGACGAATGACCGGCTATGTCTATCCCAAAGAGTATAACCTTTTGTATCAGGTTCTTAGCCCACAAACACGACTTCCTTTGACTTAGGATCTAATTTGCGTCGGTTGTGTTCAGGTACATGATAATAGGCTTTACAGCCAAATACTTTAAAGTGAGAGACATCTGGTACTGTACCATACCAGAGCTCATATGGAGTTTTCCACTTAGTGGAACGGATGGGAGTTCTGTTGTAGATGTAGACAGCGGTCATAACCGCTTGCTCCCAGAAGCCCAGGCTTAAACCTGCATCATGTAGCATACTAGTGCCCTTTTCCATGATGGTGCGATTAAATCGCTCAGCTCTTCCGTTTTGTTGTGGAGAATGTGGCACAGTGAGTTTATGCTCAATTCCCGCTTCCAGTAATAGGTTTTTAACCTCCTTGTTCACATACTCGCCCCCGCGATCAGAATGGAGACACTTTAGTTTATAGTGTTCCAACTGCCTTTCAGCCCATTGCCAGTAGTGCACAAAGGCACCTGAAAGCTGGTCTTTGGACTTTAGAGGAATCACAACTGCAATTCTGGTGTGATCATCGATAAAGGTAGCAAAGTATTTGTTCCCCTGAATAGAGTTACTCTGAAGGGGTCCAACTAAGTCGGAATGAACAAGTTCAAGCGGCTGTGAAGCACGCTTATTGGAAGAAGGGAAAGGATGACGATGGCTCTTGCCTAGTTCACAACCATGGCAGATACCAGTCTCCTCTGGGGAATTATTAATGATGAGTCCTTTACAGGAACTCTGAGCATATCTCTTCAGCGCTTCTTTGGACATATGTCCCATGCGCTTGTGCCAGGTCTCTAAGCTGGCCGATGCAGTGGCAGTGCTTACACCATAAATGTGCTGCACTGAGAGCCAATAAAGGCCTCCAGCTTGAAAACCATCCGCTACTGGTTCAAAGTTATATTCGAGGGAAAAACTATTCCCATCGAACTTTGCCAGTCCTCCTTTCTTTGTAAGTGTCACTATAGAAAGGATTCTGTCTTGGGTGGAGGGGATGTGTAGAACATTCTCTAGGACTAGTCCTTAGAATAAGAAGTTCTGAAAATCACAGAGCCCTTGCCAACGGCTTTAATGATTGTGCCATCAGCAATGGAGATATCACTTGTGTGGGTTCATATGTATCAAAATCCTCACATTCATATGTGAATGTGAACTTGCTCCACTATCCAGAAGCCAAGTGTTGTTACACTTGCTTCCCATGACATAAAGACGAATTTGAGGGACCTCAGTCACCTCCTGTATTTGCCACTACCATTTACAGAAGTAGCTATTGGGGCCAAAAGGGCCCTTGGTACTGGCGGTGCCTTCAGGAGCCTTCTGGAGGTCTCCTTATCTCCGCAGTCGCCATGACATTGGCCGACTGCTTCCTGATCTGCCCCTCTTTGCCCTTACGGGCATTCTCTTGGTCCTTCTTCATCTTTTTGCAGTCCGGCTTTTTATGGCCGGGCTTTTGGCAGTAGTAACATGTGGGCTCCGAAGAGCCACCTTGATTGACGAAGAGGCGTGCTGCGGTTGGACTGCCGCTGCTTGCCTTTATTATTGAATGATGATGAAGATGAATTTTTTACTGGGGCGGCCTTGTTTAAGGTCGCCGAAGGACCATTGAGACGACTCTCCTCATTGAGGAACCTCTGAACAGGTCGTTGGGGACGAGTGCCGAGGGGGACCATTGGCGAGTATTGTGCCGGCGATGGTGGAGAAGGACGGGGGGAGAGCATCTAACAAGATGAACGACAACTGCATGTCGCTGATCGCCATCCCGTTCTCCGCAAGTGTGTTCCTCGTGTCCAGCATACGCTGGAGTTGAGGCAGGAAGGGCTGACCTTCCTGGAGCTTGGTGTTAGCAAGCCCAACCCACAAATTGAAGGTGGCCATAGAGCCAACCGCGCCGTACAAACTCTCCAAGTGTATGTACTTCTGATGCACCGTTGCATAGGTGAGATCAGAAGACACCGCTGAGTATACTTCTGTGGTACAAAATAATGTATCATGCCCAAAAGGGCCTCCTCCTGCTTGTTCCAGAACGCAATTACGTCTGCGTCTGGGTTGGCGGGGTCGGCGTGAGCCGGGTCATCGTGGGTGAGGTGGCGTTTGCAGCCATTCATCCTCATAGCGCCACGAAGGTGGAGTTCCACTGAACCCAGTTGGTGCCATCCAAACGATCCAATTTGATGGTGGGAGGAAAGACCACGGTGAACGCAGAGGTCATATTTGCGGCCATTGTAATTTGAGATGTTAAAATCTGGTGCCGAGGAGCGGTCAGCACCAGTCCAGATCTTTGAAGGTATGGATACCCAATCACAGGAGCGCTATGCTACATAACACAGATTGTGTCATGCCTCAAGTCGTGCGACTTTCTAGATAATCTAATAGATAGTAATAATTTAATAGTACCCTTGCCAGTTTTAAACTCTTCTAAGACCCGTGAGGGTAGTGAACCTATGGCGAAAGTCTAGGGGTCTTAAACCAAGGATAAGATGTCCGTTAAGACAGAGCTATAGGTCTCGCCATCTAGAGCTATGCTAGTTTCTCACTAGAGACTGATCATAAGGGATGCTTGTCAGAGAGGAGCCAACAGCGAATTCTTAGAAGTGTGGACAGGATCAACTCCTAGAACAACACACTAATCGTCTGTGGAGTCTCTGAACCAGGCCATTAAGGGCCTTCAAGCATAAGTAGTGCAACAGTGAGACGTCCTATGCAGCGAATCCTGCACAAAGGTGGCGAATACTTCCACTAGGAGAGGTCTGTGCAACTACTGTGTATATACTATAGTAGCAAGGCCTAGTTGTACCAGACGACTGCACACAGTGGGTTTGACTATTAACCACTGGCAGATGCCTTAAAGGGACCCAGGTATTAACGGAGTATCCCCCAACCATTAACCAAGCCTATAGCCGCAAGGGTCTTCCCCTATTGGCCTAAAACTGGACAATGCCAGAAGATAAGTAAGAAGTCTATATAGTGCGCACTGGAGGATCTTCAGGACGCTTCAGCTCACTTAAGAGCTCCCTCACGCCTGTCGATAGAACCCTATACAGGGCTAGCCAAAGTGACAGACTACTAGGGGCATAGCCCTTTTCGCCTCGGTGTAGGGAGTGCCGAATAAAGGAATACATGCTCACTGAGTGGGAAAAGACGATGTCGAAGATGGTGACAAGTCAAAGTGAGCAAAGGCACAGAGTATAGATCTGGGGTAAAAGAAGATAGACAGTCAGTTAGGACGCAGGGCCCATAACCTGTTGCGCAGATAGAAACTGACGTCTTAGGAGTTAGCACAAAAGCTATAAAGCAAACAGTTACTTCAGAGGTTGAAGGAACTCTATATTACAATAGTAACACACCTATAAAGCAAACAGTTCTATACTAGAGTGTGAGCAAAGGTGGAAGAGAGTAAAGTAAAGTGGGGACTTACACTTCAGAGGTTGAAGGAACTCTGAAGTGTAAGAGAAAACAGAGACCCTTATATACTACTGAGGGTGGTCTGTGCGCACATGGTCCGTGCCCCCAATACAGCACGTGCGTGTATCTGTAGTTGTAACTAAAGACAACTATTGGTTGGAAACCAAATAGAACACCGTACTGCCACGTCAGCTGATCTAAATACAGCTACTATCGGTATCTTGATAATACAGAACAAAGGGATTACTATACATGGAACAAAGACAATAAAGATAGTTAAAAATAGTCCATTCCCTTAAGGGGATCTATGTAGATACTGATAGTTACAGGATGACTCAATCATCCTTACAACACAAGAAGCCGGATAACCGGTTCGTGTCAACAATATTTGTGGTGGTTCATACGAACACTTCGTTTGGTAGGACAACGACATTTTCGTTGTCTTTTTCCCCTTGATCATAATTGGGTCGTCGAGATAGGGCATCAGCTCTTCCATTGGCTGTTCCCTTGACATGGTGTATCTCAAAATTGTATTCCGCCAGTTCCAGTACTTCTCTTGCGATTTGACGACTGATTTTCTGGGGGTCTTGCCAGTATCGAAGGTTGAGATGGTCCGAAAATATGTGTACTTTGTGTGGGGATCCTGCCAATAGGTGTCTCCAGTTCCTCAATGCTTTTACAATGGCCAGTAGCTCGAGGTTGTAGATGTCGTAATTTCGCTTGGCTGCGTTGAGTGTCGCCGAGTAGTATCCCACAGGATGTCGTTTCCCGTCTGCTTTCTTTTGAAGTAGTACTGCTCCGACCGCGAAGCCCGATGCGTCTACTTCCAGATCGAACTGTTGTGTCTGATCAGCGTGCGCGAGAATGGGTTCCGTGGTGACTCGTTGCTTGAGCGTGTCAAATGCTTTTTGGTGTCTTGTGCCCCATTGCCATGGTTCGTCTTTGCGCGTCAATTCGTTTAGTGGTTTGGCGATGGCGGCGAAGCCTCTGATAAACTGCCAGTAAAAGTTACAAAAACCCAGAAATGATCGTACGTCTTTTACTGATGTCGGTGACTGCCAGTTGCGGACGCCCGAAATTTTAATGGGGTCCATATGTGTTACCCCCTCTTCAAGGATTACCCCCAGGTAATCAATACTGGGAGCGTTGAAGATACATTTCTTGGGTTTGAAGAATAGGTCGTGTTGTTGTGCTACTGCTAGTACGTCGTGGACTGCTTTTTGGTGTTTTACAAGCGCAAATGGTTGTTGTTTGGTCGCTATGGCGATGTCGTCCATGTAGACCCTGATCGTCGTTCCGATTGCTTCGTGTTTTGCTATAGTTGGTCAGTAAATGTCGTTCATAAAGCTTTGGAATGTGGCTGGCGAGTTGCACAGGCCAAAATACATGACAGTGGGTTCAAAGAGTCTGCGACGTGTTTTGAATGCGGCTTTGTGTTCGTCCCCCTCCTTGATTCGGATGTTATTGTATCCTTGTCAGACGTCTAGTTTGCTGAATATCTGTGCTCCACCGAGGTCTCTGATTAGGTCGTCAATGAGAGGGAGCGGATATTGGTTTCGTATTGTCCATTCATTGATCTTTCGGTAGTCCTGTACAGGGCGTAGTTTTCCGTCCTTCTTTTTAATGAAGAAGAAGGATGATGCGTACAGGGACTTCAAGGGACGAATATATCCATTTTCCACTTGCTCGTCAATGAAGTCGTCAAGTGCCACGTCTTCGACCCTTGTCATTGGGTATACCTTGGAATTGATTACATCTGGTACCCCTTTTTTGAATTCGATTGCGCCAAACGAAACCTTCTGTGCGGTCTGGACCACCAGCACAGGACATGTGACGGCAACGAGAACCGACGCTAGTGAGGTGACGTCTCAACTAGCACAGTGAACAAGAGAGACCCAATGAAGGGCTCTATAGATAGGCCACACTTAAGGGCACGCAGCGCAGAAGAAAGGAATGTGTTGGCTTGACAATTAACAGGGAACTACCTATAACCGCAGGTAGCTATGAGAATATCAAGCTAAGGACTCTACCGTCCTTAGCCACGACTTATATACGAGCTGAACAGCCTAATGCTGTCAGCGTTGACTAAATGACTATTAGTCCGCGTGTGTCCATGAGTAAGGTATGAGTAATCCTTCAGTCATCATCAGTAAGCGATGAGTAAGGTACCACTACCATTACTAAGTCCCTGAGTAATGTCCGTCAGTCAGCCATCAGTAATGCATCAGTAAGCATATGGCTGGGCGCCTCGGACAAGCGCCTCCTGACTATTCCATCCAGAACACCTTCTGAAAGGGGATCAACCCTCGGCCCGCTGGTATCCGTCCCAACGGTTCAGCTTCGGGCTTAAACCACGCGATCTTCAGTGTCCCTTCCGTGCCGTCGTCGGCCTGCGCGCATCCTGGTCCTGATGCGGCGAATGTCACATGACCGCCAAAGGCGATATGTAACAGTCTGGTCCCATTGCTCGATTTATGGCTTGCATGTCTTCTGGTTGTAATGCCTGTACGTGGCCTGTTTGTTCGTTTATAACGAGTCGGGGTGGTGATACCTCTGTCTGGGTCGTCATATAGCTGTATGGTAGTCCCCGAATTGGTTCGGGAATGTGTAACTCAGCTGTTTGCACGGCGAGTGCGTCTACTTCTGGTGAATGCACCGCAATGTTTTCTGGTTCTTCTTGTGCTTCTGATGGGGTTGGAGGTCGCTCACTAGTGTCGCTAGTGGCCGCTGGTGTGTGTGATCGTATTAGTGTCATTTCCGGGGGCGCAGTGTCGAGATTCAACTCTTCTTGTCCGTCAATTGGTCCTTGTCGATCCACTGGTCATGCTTCTGTTAGTGGGATATTAATGTTTAGATCGGCGGCGGCTGGTCACGTGGCTTCGAAGTAATTGTTGGTGTTGCTCCACCTGAGCTCCACCCAGCAACAGCGTTCGTTGTTGAAGACTATGGGGTGATATCTTTGTGAAGTAGCTGCTTCCGCGTAGTATCCTGTATTGTTTTCGTCGGTCCTTCTCATGTCTGGTATGTGTCGCCACCTGACTCGTCCTACCAAGTAGTGAGTAGGTGCATTTCGTTCTCTTGATTCGATTCAATAAGGCTGGAAGTCCCAACCGTCTTTGGTGTTGATGGTCGCCACAGCATTCGATATTGGTAGAGCTTGGATTTAATGTTACGTGCGAGCTGCACATGAGCCTGACTAAGGCAACGTAAGGTGAACGCGGTGACTCAGCAGTTTCTAGACTCTAGCACAAAGGCTGAGTATCGTCTCAACGCACGAAGGCGGAGTCCTACTTCTGGATGATAACTTGGCCCAAAAGGACGAAAGAGCGAGAGGAGAGGGAGCTGCGATTCCAATATGAGAAGTATACAAGAAATCCAAGCTGCCGACTACATCAGTTGACAGCTTCCTTATAATGGTCCACTCTCATCAGTGGTGTCGCCACTACTACTACCATCAGTCATCGTACAGTGAACACATCAGTCATCGTACAATGAACACATCAGTCATCGTATAGTACATGAATAAGTCCATCCCTTTGATAGGTAAGATTCAGGAGCGACTCGTCATCCTGCTTACCACTCGCGCCGTTACAGTTGATCCAAACTCTCATTAAAGACCTTAGTGGTGCACACATTTACACCAAACTCGATGTACGATGGGGATATAACAATATTTGCATCAAAGCAGGAGACGAACATAAAGCAGCATTCAAAACACCCTATGGGCTCTTCGAACCCACAGTGATGTTTTTTGGATTAACGAACTCGCCCGCTACATTTCAGTCAATGATGAATCACATATACAGAGACACAATTGCCAAACACGAAGCAAAAGGAACCACTATTCATGTCTACATGGACGACATCAGTATCACTACATGAACAAACCTAACCAACCATATCAAGGCAGTCAAGGACGTATTGACGATAGCAGCAAAACACGATTTATTTTTCAAACCTGCCAAGTGCACCTTTCACTCAACGTCTCTCGATTACCTGGGGGTAATCCTTGAAAAAGGGGTAACACGTATGGACCCCGTCAAAATTGCAGGCATAAAGGATTGGCCGACACCAACTAAAGTTAAGGATGTACGATCTTTTTTGGGCTTTTGCAATTTTTACTGCCTATTCATTAAAGGATTCACATCAATTGCCAAACCACTGAACGAACTCACGAAGAAAACCACGGAATGGCACTGGGGCCCAACGGAACAACACGCGTTTGACCTATTGAAAAGACACATCACCAGCGAACCAGTACTTGCATATCCGGTATTACAAGATCAATTCAAATTGGAAGTAGATGCATCAGGATTCGCAGTGGGAGCGGTCCTACTTCAAAAGAAAACTGATGGCAAAAGACACCCCATAGGCTATTACTCCGCAACACTAAACACAGCGGAACAAAACTACAATATCTACGACCTTGAACTACTGGCCATCGTCAAGGCATTACACCATTGGAGACCCTTACTAGCAGGATCGCCTCACAAGATCAAAGTATTTTTGGATCACATGAACTTGCGATACTGGAGAGAACCTCAGAAAATTAGTCGACGAGTAGCAAGGGAAGTACTGGAATTATCAGAATACGATCTCGAAATTCATCACATAAAAGGAACTGCAAATGGACGGGCCGATGCGTTGTCAAGACGACCCGATTATGATCACGGGGAAAAAGATAACGAAAATGTTACAGTATTGCCAGACAAAGTATTCATACGCAATACAAACGCGCACCGTACTGGAATGCCTATCCATCCTTTGGCAACCTTTGCAGTAGAAGAAATGATGTCGACAAGCGACAAAGATGCACAAGATGAAAATATCATCAAACTGTGGGTGGACCCTCACAAACTCAAGAAGATCAACGGGGCATGGTACAAGGAAGGCAGAAGGGTAATCACCAAGGGAAGTGAAGGGCGAAAGTCAATCATCGCTGCTCATCATGATACCCCAGTACATGGTCACCCAGGGATCAGCAAAACCGGCAAAATAGTGGAACGATACTATTGGTGGCCAATGATACGACAAGACATGTTGGCATACGTAAGAGGCTGTGCCGAATGCCAATGACACAAAATCAACAATCGCCCTATTAGGGCTTCATTACAACCCATATTTCCCAAACCAGAAGCTATGCCATTCGAAACTATCGCTCTCAATTTTATCACTAAACTACCAATTGCACAAGGATATGATTCTATCCTTACAGTCACGGATCACGACTGTACCAAGGCATCTGTATTCATTCCTTGTAACAAAGAGATCGACGCAGAAGAAACGGCTGCGCTGTATATCAAACATGTGTTCATGCGGTACGGACTACCAAACAAAATCATCAGCGACAGAGACCCCCGATTCGCATCCAAATTTACAAGAGAATTATGCAAGCAATTGGGCATTAATCAAAATATCTCTACCGCATATCACCCTCGAACAGATGGACAATCGGAGCGAACCAACCAATGGCTGGAACAATATCTTCGTTTTTGGGTAAATGAAAGACAAGACAATTGGAATCTTTATCTTCCAATAGCAGAATTTACGCATAATAATTGGCCCAGTGAGACCACAGGACAGTCGCCGTTCTTCTTATTGATGGGGCATAATCCTTGTGCTGATTGGAATTCCACGCCTAGTCCTCTTCCACAAGTGGCGCTACGCCTCGACCAATTCAAACAAGCACGGGAACATGCTCAAAAACAAATCATCAAGGCACAGAAGTCATGGGTATCACATAAAGATATGCCCAAATTCCAAGTAGGGGATCATGTATGGCTTGAGGGGCATCACCTGGGGACTTATCAACCAAGCGCCAAGCTTGCGCCCAAGAGACATGGACCATTCCAGATCGTTCAGGTGATGTCCCCGGTCAATTATCAATTGGAATTACCCGCCAAATGGAGCATTCATGACGTATTTCATATCGATCTTCTCACCCCCTATTGCGAGACTTCCTTTCATGGACCAAATTTCTCAAGACCTCCCCCTGAATTAATCAATGGAGAAGAAGAATACGAAATTGAGAAGATTCTAGACCAACGGCAATTCGGCAGGACAAGGCGCAAACAATTCCTTATCAAATGGAAGGGGTATCCGGACTCGGAGTCGCAGTGGGTCAACGCCACTGACGTACATGCCCCTGACGCCTTAGCTGAGTTCAAACGGTCTTTGAATTCTGTTCCCTCATGCATAAAAGCAGGCCAATCGATAGACGAAGCACATCAGTTCTTCCTTCGACGAACAATGACCCCTACCTCCACTGCTTCTTCTCCATTGCCAACTTCATCTTATCATGTCCCTCACATCCAACCACGTACCTATGCCGAAGTCACCGCTCCTGCCACCATACAACCCAACTATGAAGATATCACTGCCGCCTTCCGATGCATCGAACCCAGCGATGTCATCCCCGGAACCCCTGATGTATGTGGACACGACTCTGGAAGATTGGAGGAAGACCAATCGAGCTTGGAGGAGGGAGCAACTACTCGCATCGAGAGTATCGTTGTTCCACAGACGCTTATCAAGGTTCCAAGCGTCTCCAACATCAGTAACGTGGGCAGAGTTTGTGGAAGTTGTAAGCAAACCGCCCTGTCATGTCCAGGCCATCCTGACGCCGAATCATCCCACATCCACTACGACTGTGGACAACTCATCTATAACTGCACATGTAACAACAACCCCATCCGCGTCCCTCCGCCGCCAACGCCTCGATATATCAATGTTGACCCCCCTACCAACGTCATCATGGATCCCACGATGTCCTGGGGTATTCACATCCACGCCACGCTCCGAGCTCAGGAAGACGACTTGGACAAAGAAAACCAAGATCCCCGCGAAGTATCGGGACCCCAAGATGAAGGGGTACCACTTGTGCCAAGGAGGGCGAGACGAGGAAGAAGAGCTGGTGTGGGAGCGGCAAAAGAGAGCCCTTGTTTCCCAGACTACCGAGGAGGAGGAGTTCGAGCTGACCAGCAGCGAGCCCAAGACAAAGCAGATGCGCCGGATGTGTAGCGTTTCCACCAAACGCTGATCCGACTTGGATCCGACGGTTTCCTTGTATCAAACGATGAGCTAAGCGCACGGCTTACAACTCAACAAGAACTCGTGAAGGGCGATAAACCAGAAAAGGTCCCCTTGATAAGACCTAACAAGGTGATGACTTTGACACACAAGTTGGTAACAAGATGAGATACTAGTCACACAGACCAATGACTCCGCTATAAGAATGCTTTGAATAGAACCTGAGAGGAATACAGGTGGAAGTCCAAAACAACTAAGCTAACGACTACTGGCGAAACCTGCCTAGTATATATAGTACTTTCAAGCTAGCTTTAAAGCTGAGCTCGAACTATAATAACACGACCTATGACCTTTATCTGCCAATAGGAATTGTCCATCAAGCCACAGGGGCTTATCATGAAACATACAGTACATGAGGCATAAGGCCCCACATGAGTCAGAGATAACACGACCATGAGTCAGAGATAAGAACAGCACATGACTCACAAAATGACATCATAGAACAATAGAATAATAGAGAACCAAGATAACAAATGTCAAGGCGCAATACCAGCGCATCAGAACCTGTTCCATCAGAACTTGAATCACAAAAGGGAATGTCTAGACCTTCAGCTGTCAGGAATCACCTCTGACCTCATGCCTACCATGGCCCTTCCAGAACCTTCCATAATCTTACATTCTTGATACAACACCGAAGTCCCCTGAGTTATGGCTTAGGTCAAATACATACTGTGACCTGGGACTTGACCTCCTCTTCTACACGTGACGTCTTCTTCGGCTTCTCGGGAATCTCACATCCGAGGAAACATTACTAAACCTTCCATCCTTGAAGTCCCATGACTTATGGGTTAGACCAGATACAAGGCATGATCTGGGACTTTCACGTGATAGATCACGTGACCTTCATCCTTCCTGTAGTACTTGTGCCAGTGTCTGAAGACGACAAGTGTACTATCATTCCACTCACTAACTGGCGTATACGGAGGGCTTCATCCTCCTCCACTTCATAGTCTTCTTCTTCTGCCTCAGGATATCCATTTGCCTGGGCCCATACGAGAGCGCGAACTTCTTCTTCTTCTTCACTATATTCTGGCTGACCTAATACCCATGTGTGTGCTTCAGGGTAATCTTGACAGTTCTTCCAGTGCTCATGAGTGCACTTGCGACGTTTGGTGCGCGCAGGGTTCGGTATGATGTCACCACGTGACAGGATGGGTTCGAACTAAACATTCCCCCTAGATTCATTTCTTTTCGTATGACCATCAATGGTCATCTTACGGTTGCCAAGTACATCCATGTGATGCCTGGCAACAACCCCATCGTTTATGGATGCATGGAAAAGGGGGGAGAGATACAACAAGGTGAAGTACATACCGCTCCCGACTTCGATTCGGTTGAACGCGACTATACGCATGATCAAATGCGTTATCTTTGACAGGACTATGGTGATCACCATGGAGTCGACCTAGCCATGGCTCAGATCCCAGACCGGTCCTTGTGGGCCGAGGTCCTTCGTTACTGAGGGTTGTCAACCCGGTACTCCGAACTTGCTGAGCAGATTACTGCTTTGGAGAATGAACAGTACGTGGTCGGCAATGAGGTCAGGAAGTGTACGCGTCGCCTTGAAGCTGCCAACGCATTGCAGAGGATTATGGACAAAGAAGTTACAGTTACCAGAGGTGCGAGAATTATCCCTTGGGTCTTTGAACAAGGATGTTCTGCCTGAAAAAGGGGTAATGTCACGGTTTGACATGTTATGGACTAATTATCAGCATCATTACAAGGTCTCAGAGTTCGGGACACTTACTATACGGTTATGACTACGGTAGTAAGCCTCATTAGTCATGGACACTTACACGTCGCCGGTACTTGGGTTTTACCGGTGTTTCAGGAATTGGTATTTACTTATGATGACTCATTACTAGTAGCACGATACTAGGGTTTGGGTTTCTAGCTGTGCTTTAAGGCCAGTGTGTATATGTATATAAACTATCTAGTGAAGACCAAGACTCTCCAGCTTGGTCTTCTTGAATCATCACCGTCTTCCTCTTCTTTTCCAATCTATTGATTGAAGCTTACCCTTTGGGTAACCTAGTGTCCATCAAACTGACCTAGTGGCGGTGCAACTAGCTAAGTTGCCAGTGGTATCACAATTCATCCATACACTCGAGCATCACGCCGCAGATCTGTTCAAGTCAAACAAGCGTTAGGTGATAACGCAACACCCTGTGGATGATGACTATGGCAGACCAGACATGCACTCAGACAGTGACGAAAGTGCCAACAATAGTGAGGATGATGATGACACCAGCAGTGACTCAGCCTTCATCTCCCAGTACGACATCCAACTTGAACCACATCGCTGCATATGGACTCCGGCCATCAAAGAAAGCTCCCATTCTGGTCACATGACTCCAGACTTGACCGGTGAACGCGAACCACCACAGGATGCTGAAGAACACGTGGAAGTTGAACAAATGCTTGAGAACCTAGAGAGACCAAAAATCACGAGGTATCTGGACCAAAATGCGGGTGTAGTGCATTCGAAGATGGAAACTGAAAATCAGTGCTATGAGGCACGGGTGGGGGAAGGGTCACAGGAAAATCCTTACGCACCTTTCACATCCGCATTGGACTGGGAGATCGCCAAATGGGCCAAACTACGTGGCCCGAGTTCAACTGCCTTGTCATGAACCGCCATCGAGGGTCATAGTAAGCGAGATGACGAGTCGCTCTCGAATCTTACTCCTACCGAACTATGTTGATTACTGATATTCTTACTGTACGATGACTGAGGATGACTGATAGTAGTAGTAGTAGTGGTGTTAGTATTAGTGGACGATTTACAAGCAGTATTAGTAGTGGCTGTATCGCTGACGAAGGCGTACAGTCAAGATACGATATAAGGTGGCTGTCGACTGATGTGGTCGACAGCTTGACTCTCTTGTATCTTCTCTGAATCTAGTCGGCTTCTATCTTCTAAGAAGGCCGCTTGCATTCGCTCCCTTAGGAAGGCACTTTCAGGTGTCCTTAGGCCTTAGTCACACCTCCGTGTGTTGACACATCCTGCTGAGTCATCTCGCATTGCCATCGCGTGTAGAGCCTAAGTCAGGCTACATCATAACATTAGAGTCAAGCTCTCCTCACACGCCGTGGCGCCGATTACAACCAAGGACGGTTGGGACTTCCAACCCTTCATCATCAATTCTAGGGAAAGAGACGCCCCTGCAAGATACGTCATCAATCGAGTCCATTGGAGGACAATTCCGGACGACAGACGAAGTGGAGTATTAGATCACTTCAACACCGGTTACTACGCCGAAGCAGCTACAGCCCAACGATTTCACCCTATCATCTTTCACCACGGAAGGTGTTGTTGGGTAGAACTCAGGTGGAACCGAACACAAGAGTACTTCGAAGCAGCCAGACCAGCCGGGGACGATCTCAACTGCAACATTCTACTATCAGAAGCACGAGACGTCGAAGAACAAGGGCGAATCGACGGAGCTCCAGAGGAAGAAACACACGAAGAACCTATTTCTCCAGAACTCCGACATAGGACACCAGCAAGGACAGACACCAGTCACACAAGCGAACGAGTCCGGACTCCATCCATAGACAACGAACCAGAGGCCATCTACATCCAAGAAGAAGAGCCCGCTGTTGAAGAAATTATCACTCAAACAGCTACGTTACACATCCCTGACCCAATCAGAATGGCCACTCAAACACAGATCGAAGAACCAACTCCATTGGTTATCGACGAAAGAACGGGCCATGTCGTCAATATGAACCGAGAAGACATACAAGCAGCACGACGGGCAATGGGCCCAGACGAACCAGACTTGCCAGGGGGATTCGACTTCGACTACAACAAGCCACCTCCTCCTCCATTCGAACAGCTCGGAAGAGCCTACAGACAACCAAATCAAGGAGTTTCTCCAATGGGAGGGGGACCACCCATGGGAGGAGGAGGACCGCCTGCAGCGGGAGGAGGACCGCCAGGAATGCCCCAGGGCGGCGGTAATACCACGGACAAATTCATAGGAAACCCACCAAGCCTGTTCAACGGAGACAGGTCAAAAGTCGAAGGTTTCATACTCCAATGGGAAATCTACGCTGGAGTCAACGCGAGCCATCAAGCAATGAGGAATAAATATCAAAAAGCTATGTTATTCCTCACTTACGTTCAAGGGGACCTGGTTAACGCCTGGGTCATGTCCGCCAACCAATGGTTGGTAAGAGAAGTATCCAGAGGTCTCAGCCAGTTCGACAATAGGCTGTGGAACAACGTTCTGCAAGCCTTTCGACAACAATTCGCTGACGTACTCAGCAAAGAAAGAGCCCAAGCCCAACTAGACGCAGGCATCAGGATGAAGGAAGGAAAAATAAACGATTATATCGCTCTATTTGAACAACTCGTTCGCTACGCTGGATACAACATCAACGCGGAGCAAACCCTGAAGTACTTTATAAAGGGGTTACCGAGGACACTTTATGAAGCAATGTATCAACACGACGACCCTAGGACTTACGAAGACTGGAGAGCATCGGCCCTCAAGAGGCAACAAAAGTGGATCCACATGCAGACGGTGCGGGGAAATTTAGACATGTTCAAAGGATCCGCTAACAGAAACAAATCGGGAGCACTGGCAAAACTCCTTGCTCCACTACCGCACCCCGATGCAATGGATACCTCCGCAGATCGAGTCAGGGGAAGACTCGCAGGAGCAGAAGACGTTATCAATACCCCACGACCCCCTTTCCACCAAGAGGAGGGTATTTACAAAGACAACGAGGAAATCGACCTGACTTTAGTCAGGTCCGCTGTTACAACTGCGACAAAATGGGGCACATCAGCCGAGACTGTCGCCAACCACGTCGAAACAAAAGACAACAAATAAGGAGTACGGGAGAGCCACCGAGAACCGACGAAGACAAAGCAGAAGACTGGCTGAGAGGAGTAGCCAGCGAAGGAGACGAAGTAAAAGACCTGGTCCTACAAAAGTTGATGGGGACGGGTTTTTCAGACGCCTAAACCCAACGGCCTGGGTGAGGGCACTTCATTGTAACTCAGTGTATATTTTGCGCTACCGATCTATGCGAATTCCAGTTCAACTACACACGCGTTACAACACGGCCGATATTAGAGCACTAGTGGACTCAGGAGCCACTGATAATTTTGTGAGCGAAAGCTTCCTCCAACGGATGGGAATAAAAACACGGTTGCTAGATACGCCCAAACGAATCTACAACATCGATGACACGACAAACAAAGCAGGAAACATAACTCAATACGTCGTTCTTCGAGTCAACGTCAATGTAAACGACAAGGAGATGAGGTTCCTGGTCACCAACATTGGAAAGGAAGACATATTGTTCGGATACCCTTGGCTAGCAGCCTACGAACCACAATTCGATTGGAAGAAGGGAACAATCAATCAATCGCACCTTCCAGTCACTATCAAAATGGTTAACGCGACCAACAGAAGGGATGTACTAGCCCACCTTCTAACAAAGGAACACATTGTTAAACAGCTAGAGGACGAAGAGACGCGAGGACGAAGAGTAATGATCCCCGCAATCGAACATGCTATCGCGGCCAAACCCAAAGACGAGAAAAGTGCTACACTACCACCGCAATACGAAGCTTTCAGGAAAGTCTTCGACGAAGAAGCATCAACACGACTACCCGAAAGACGACACTGTGATCACGCCATCACACTTCAACCAGATGCACCGACATCTATAACGTGTCGACTTTATCCAATGACCCGAACAGAAGATGAAGCTTTGGACGCCTTTATCGACGAACACCTCAAAAAAGGGTATATTAGACCCTCGCAGTCGCCCTACGCATCGTCTTTCTTCTTTATTAAGAAAAAAGACGGGAAACTCCGACCAGTCCAAGACTATCGTGCAATAAACAAATGGACGGTACGAAACCAATATCCGTTACCATTGATAACAGATCTCATGCGAGACCTGGGTGGAGCGGTTATATTTTCAAAGTTCGACGTTCGACAAGGATATAACAATATCAGGATCAAGGAAGGGGACGAACACAAGGCTGCGTTCAAAACAAGACGAGGACTTTTTGAACCAACAGTCATGTATTTTGGCCTGTGTAACTCACCGGCGACCTTCCAGGCGTTCATGAACGAAATTTACCATCCAGTCATCGCCAAATTCGCAACAGAAGGCACACATATACGCATTTACATGGACGACATCGCTGTCGCCACCAATGACTGTGGAACTTTCCAGAAACAAATCAAGCACACACGGCTGCAGTTTCAGCAGTTCTCGCAGTCGCGGCAGCCCATGACCTCTACTTCAAATTTCAAAATGCGCATTCCACGTTCCGTCTATTGATTACCTGGGGGTAATCCTTGAAAAGGGGATGACGCGCATGGATCCAGCAAAAGTCTCAGGTGTCCGTACATGGCCAACACCAACAAAAGTCAAGGATGTACGCAGTTTTTTGGGGTTTTGCAATTTTTACCGTCCCTTCATTCGAGGTTTCGCCAATATCGCCAAACCAATGAACGAATTAACAAGAAAGGACGTTGAATGGCATTGGGGACCAGCCCATCAAACTGCCTTCGAAACGCTCAAAAATCATATCACGAGTAATCCGATTCTCGCTCACCCAGATCCAAAGGTACAATACGATCTCGAAGTAGACGCTCAGGCTTCGCCGTTGGAGCAGTACTCATGCAGAAGGGATCCGATGGCAAGAAGCACCCAATAGCATTCTATTCGGCCACTCTCAATGAAGCCGAACGAAATTACGACATATACAACTTGGAACTGCTGGCCATCATAAAAGCGTTACGAAATTGGAGATATCTATTAGTGGGATCACCTCATAAGGTCAGAGTATTCTCCGACCATATGAACCTGCAATACTGGCGAGACCCACAGAAAATCAGTCGACGAGTAGCGCGAGAAGTCCTGGAACTAGAAGAATACGACATCGAGATACATCATCTCAAAGGAAGAGCTAACGGTAGAGCAGACGCGTTGTCAAGAAGACCAGACTATGATACGGGGAAAAAGACAATGAACGTGTCACGGTACTACCAAACAAAATCTTCATACGAACAGTAACAGGAATCTCGCCGACCCCCATCATACAAGAAGAAGCCCGAATCATGACATGGGTAAGCCCCCATGAACTCAAGAAGCTAGAAGGCGTATGGTTCAAGAATGGGAAAGTCGTAGTCACTACGACAAATGACGAAGAACTAAGGGAGGTCATAAAACCATATCACGATGCATTGACGGCAGGGCACCCAGGCATAGCAAAAACAAGGGAACTGCTAGCGCAACACTATTGGTGGCCAAACATGAAGACTGACGTGATGAACTATGTGCAAGGCTGTGCAGAATGTCAACGACACAAGGTCAATACTCGACCCACCAAAGCACCATTCGAACCAATCTACCCGCGATTAGGAGCCAATCCATTCAAAGTCATCGCGGTGGACTTCATCACTAAGTTACCACCATCAGATGGGTATGACTCGATTCTGACAATCACCAATCACGATTGCTCCAAAGCGTCAATTTTCCTACCCTGTCGAGAATCAATGTCAGGAGAAGAAACGGCAATACTATACGCTCAGAAGGTTCTCCCTCGATTTGGACTTCCGAGCAAAATAATCAGCGATCGAGACCCTCGATTCGCAGCAAAATTCATGAGGGAGCTATGCAAAACCCTCAACATCCAACAAAATATATCAACAGCCTATCATCCGAGGACGGACGGACAATCAGAGCGCACTAATCAGTGGTTGGAACAGTACCTCAGATTATGGGCTAACGAAAAACAAGATAACTGGGCTGCACAGTTACCTTTAGCAGAATTTGCTCACAATAACGCGATAAGCAGCACCACAAAACAGACCCCGTTTTTCACGCTGATGGGGTACCACCCTAGAGATAAATGGGCACCAGGGACAATCAACTTGCCAAGTGTGTCTAGCAGGTTAGAACAATTAACAGAAGCCCGTCGGAGTGCCCAGGAGAATATGATAAGAGCCCAGAAGTCATGGATCAAACACAAAGATACGCCCAAATACACCCTAGGTGAACGAGTTTGGCTAGATGGGCGCAATCTACGAACCCATCAACCTACCGCCAAACTTGCGCCCAGGAGACAGGGACCATTTGAGGTTGTCCAGGTGATGTCCCCTGTGAATTATCGGCTCAAACTACCCCCACAATGGAAGATACATGATGTGTTTCACACAGACTTACTCACGCCTTACAAAGAAACACGTATGCACGGCGTAAACTACCTACGCCCACCACCAGAGTTGATCGAAGGCGTGGAAGAATACAAGGTCGAAAAAGTGATAGCCTCTAGAAGGTCAGGACGAGGGCACAAACTTCAATATCTCATCAAATGGAAGGGATACGCGGATTCGGAAAATCAGTGGGTCCCATGGAATGATGTCCATGCGGAAGAAGAGATAAGGAAGTTCTCACGATTAAACCCGAAGGCTGAAACTCACATAAAAGCAGCCGCAACGATGGTAGAAACGCCATCACCCTCCGCACCATCCAATTCAATGGCACATGTCCCTCTCTCCATTATCAACCTTGACGAGATCACCATCCCCCACGTCGACACACTCGAAACCTACGACCACAACAACAACATCGACGATCAATTCTGCTCCGCCCTTGAACATGTCAGAGCCACCGCTGAATGAGACCAAGCCGCCCAAGACCTGGCCGAGGCTCGCAGGCGATTCCCCACTCCCGCAAGCGGAAGAGTGGAGGATGATGAGGAGGGAGTACGGCCTATTGAAGGAGGTAATGACCTCATGGAGGATGGATCAGGTGGTGAAGAGGACGGCAGCGGAGAGGAGGATGAGGATTCACCTGTTAATGAGGCGAGTTTCAACCAGTCCGCAACCTCCCTCACTACCACCCTCGTCGGTAGTGTCAATCCCTCCAACGCCTCACTTGCCACCACCGCCGTCGACGCCACCGATAGTGAAGATGAAACGCGCCGACCACCTCCAGTTGCTGTTGTCTACGGACCAACGGCAGAACAGGGATATGAAGCGCGCGGTCTCCCCCCCTATAGGGAAGAACGCGACCCATCGCCCGTCACTACGCGCCAAACGCATGCGACGAGGCTCCCTCTCCGTGCAGTATCGCCTACCCCAGGCGGATTCATCCTCAACAATGGGATGAACTGGGTACCTATGGTCATCGAACACGAGGGGCAACGAATTCCCGCCAAGTACGTACGCGTCCGCATGCTAGACAACCCCGAGGTATTCGGGACGATGGGAAAATACTCTCCTGTCTACCGAGCCGACATCCACGCCGAACCATGTCGGGACATGGGCCCCGCAGCTGAGTACACTCGTGAAGAACTCGGCTATTTCCGCTCTGACTTCCGTGGGATGCGACAGGTAGACGAAGCCCTCGCCCGGTTAGGAGACATATCCCTCCAAGCCGAGGTAAGGCGCTACCGCGCGTCCATGGAAGTCGTAGCCGAGCTCGAGCAGGCCATCAAAAAGCTGGAGGACGACATCTTCGTCCACATCGACAGGGCCATGCACTCATCGCGACGACTTGGGCGCGCACACGCTCTCAGGCGGGTACGCGACGAACATGAGACGGATGTGGGACTTACTACGGTGACGAGCTGGGTTGTGGAGCGTGGGCGCTCACCCTTGTAAAGGGGGTGATGTCATGAACCGCCATCGAGGGTCATAGTAAGCGAGATGACGAGTCGCTCTCGAATCTTACTCATATCGAACTATGTTGATTACTGATATTCTTACTGTACGATGACTGAGGATGACTGATAGTAGTAGTAGTAGTGGTGTTAGTATTAGTGGACGATTTACAAGCAGTAGTAGTAGTGTGTTACATTTGTGGTCTGACTTAGACCCTCCACACGATGGCGAGTAACGTGACTTAGCGAGGCGTGTCAACACACGAAGGTGTGACTTGTCCAAGGACTCCTGAAAGAGCCTTTCTAAGGGAGCGGTGACAGAGACGGGAGAGAGAGAATTCCCAACTAGATTCGAAGATGGTACAAAAGAGTCAAGCTGTCGACTACATCAGTCGACAGCCACCTTATATCCTATCTGGACTGTACGCCTTTGTCAGCGATACAGCCACTACTACTAATGCGTGATATCGTCCACTAATACAAACGCCACAACTACAGTAATCCTCAGTCATCGTATAGTAACAGTATCAGTAATCATCAGTCGTAAGAATGTGTAAGCCAGCAGCCGTCAGTCATCAAGTAGAAGTAAGCGTCCCCGATATTACGTCCCATCGCTTATGGGTTAGGCCAGATACTTGCTATGACCCAGGATGTAACATAGTGGCTGTATCGCTGACGAAGGCGTACAGTCAAGATACGATATAAGGTGGCTGTCGACTGATGTGGTCGACAGCTTGACTCTCTTGTATCTTCTCTGAATCTATTCGGCTTCTATCCTCTAAGAAGTTTGCTTGCATTCGCTCCCTTAGGAAGGCACTTTCAGGTGTCCTTAGGCCTTAGTCACACCTCCGTGTGTTGACACATCCTGCTGAGTCATATCGCATTGCCATCGCATGTAGAGCCTAAGTCAGGCTACGTCATAACACCTGCCCGCCGTCGCCCTGCCCACCATTTCCCACCCCAAGATGGTGGTCACGCAGAAGCACAAAAAGAAGGCGACCATACTATATGAGTCTGTGGCCTCAGACGCATGACTGTTGTCACGTACCGTGCCATGCGGTCATGTGACATTCGGCGCACGTGCAAGAGTGCGTGCTGCCTGCGAAGGCAAGCAAATAATATCATGCCGCGAGACATCGCGTGATAAGAATATGTTCGGGTTTCACGTGACTGTGGGAAGTTCCAGTCATGTGACCGGGTCGGGTGAGAACCCATGCCGGCTTATCAGAAGCTGAGGCCACTCCAGGCCCTTATCTTAGGGGGTTCTGATGGATACTTCTGATGGACTATATTTAGCTTATCTCTGAGTCACTATGACTCTTATCACTGATGGCCCTTAAGGCTATCCGCCATGTGTTGTGGAGCAAGTGGAGCATCAGTGATGGACGATTCTTATTGGAGGATAAGCCTTATGCTTATCTTCGTTGTATTAGGGTTTGGCCGGGAGCTTGGGTTGAAACTCAGCTCCTAAGCAGTATATAGGTCGTAGCTGAGGACGGTAGAGTCCTTAGCTTTACATTCCCATATTCTCCTAACGTCTACTTGGAGTTTCCCTGCTAATGTATTGCTGTCCATTCTTTCATGTCTGCTTCTCTCTCTAGTCCCTTTGAGGACTTCTATCTATGGCTGTTTCCATTCAACTTGGATCAGTCCTTCTCCCATTTCAGCTATTCCAGGTGTCATGCGGGATAGCGTCGTCTCTCGTCAACGTCAAGTGTTCCAGTACTACAGGTCAAGGCAGTACTGAAGGTAGCGTTGGGTCAAAACGCTACAACCGTGGACCGTTGTACCCAGGCCCCCTCTGACTACTGTGCTGATCCTGCCCTTCAACTTCCCTGTGCTCGCGCTCAACCTCCCTGCCCTACACCTCCTTGCGCTCGACCTCCCCACCCTCATATTCGCCACCCTCGCGTTCGCCTTCCCCACCTTCGCCCTCACCCCTCACTTGCTCTGGGTTGGGTTGTCCCCCATTATGGGGTAGCGCCACTACCCCAATGTCAAACTCCATTCCAAAGAGCAGCTCCCCTGCCATGTTGGTCGCGTCGAAAACGTGGACACCAGCACGGAGAATGAACTTGACTCGGTATCCAAAACGTGTCAACTGAAAAGATAAAGAGTAAGTGCGGATTGTGAAAAGAAGGCAATGCACCAGCATTTCAAAAGGGCCTACAATGTGGTGTCCTGCCCATGTCAAGGTGCATTGAAGAATTATTTGAGTGATTTGGAGGAAGGACATCGAAAGTTAATGGAGAGTTCAAAGTGATATGCGATGAGTGGGAAGTTGGAAGTTGGTAAGGATGACGAAACAGTCACAGCCACTTTTTCGACTTGCCACTTGTTCTCGCGCATACTCACTTCTTCACGCGTCTGTTAACCAGCTTTTGTTTAACCTAATTGGAACTTGCATTGGACTATCGACTTTCTCATTCGACCCGGGGGTATGATGACTACGGTTCTTTGGCCCCGCCTCACCACAGCACCCGCCCACTCTATGACACGACACAACGTCCGTCCTTGATTACAAGACATCGCACAAGGGTTAGGCCCAAGCAGCGCCAGGCAGCAACCTGGGCCAAATCCCACCAGCTTCCAAGGTGCGCTGAGCTCACGTTTTTCCTCTTCCGTCAATTCTTGGAGGGAATTCGCTTATCATTTAATAGCCTCATGCTCAGCAAGCAAACCGTCCAAGGAGCAGATCTTGTCAACGTGGGAGGCAAGCGAGACTTGGGTTGTACTAACACCATACCACAGAAACCCTAAAATACATCAACTGTAATGGTCGTTGTTGCTATCGCCCCCACCGCCTCGTCGAACCACGGACACCTACCAACCCACCAGTACCTCTATCATTGGTTAAATATTTTGTAGATTACTGTAGATTACTTGCTTAGTTAAATCATTAAATCATTGATGCCCTCATTTGATTATCGATAATCTGGCTATCCAACATCACTTGCTAGCTCGGGAGCCTTTTCCGGATGAAGTTGCTAGTGTATTATAGTCGTGTACCATTGGCACTGATGTAGAACTTATCTGGATCTTATCATCACTCGCTTCATTGAAACAAAAAGGACCCAAATCGCAATCGCTATATTTACTTGAAACATTTGAAACAGGTGTCCACCGCTGCTCCTTAATACAGGCCATCATTTTTGGCTCGGAAACTCAACATACACTCACATGACATACAATGACAGTGCCACCGACCAATGCTACGGTTCCCTTGCAAATACTGACCATTCAAATGTTCTCATCTTGGTTCACATGCTTTGACGCAACATGCTATGGCAAGTTGTCTTTCCTTTTTCAATTGTCACTCACTGATCTATTTTCTGTTCATCAGACTGAAGCCTCTGAACCATATCCATGATCTTCGGCGCACACTCAAATTTGATCATGTGCTGGAATGGTATGTCTCTTGCTTATTTTTGTGTCACTCTGATTCACTGGATTGCAGAGTCAGCACGCGCGATGGCTTTGAGCCACATCTTGATAAACATGGTCACTTAGCTTACCAAGTCGAATAGATGTTCTATCCACACTACACGCCAAACGCGCATTCAAAGTGGAGGTTGAGCTGTAACAAATTGAACAGTCATTTGATTACCTTCAGTGTCGCTGAGAGGAGCCCTCTCACAATGTTGGTTAAACTAAATGCTATTCCCACAATGTAACGTTTCTACCAAACGTTGTTCCGACTTGGAACTCTTGATGACCTTGAATCAAATAACAGACCGACGGCAGTTGAATAATGATGGTCGAACACGAAAGACGAACCAAAGGGCAATGGCTTCACCTTATACTGGAAGGATACAACAGGGATCTTCAAGAGATGAGAGGACAGACCACACAAGGATCAACAAGATGAGAGGAACAGGCAAACCAGCCAACACTTCAATTGTTCTCAAGGTAAACTCAAGGTAGACTTTAAGACAATGAAGATAAGGTCTCATCTATCAAGACAGAGCACCTTATATACACTACAGGGCTGACTCCTAATCTGAGTCCCAAAGAATAACAGGTATCGTACCATATCGTATCGTCCAATCAGCTATCAGGGATAACGACCCAAGCAACATACAGTACATGAGGCATAAGGCCCCACTATGAGTCAGTGATAACAAAGTATATGACTCACTATCGTCCAATGATCATCCGGCGCAACATCAGTGCATGATAAGTACAGCCATCAGGCAACATCAGAATGTTCCAATCAGAAAGAACCTAAACAGGACAGAGCCTAACCATGTTGGGAATCCCGCATCCAACTATACCCTCTCAGGAATTATATCTCGACCTGAGGCATTCGCTGTTCCCCCGTGACTTATCCTTTAGACCAGATCCTCATGGTCTGGGGGTTGCTGATCACATGACTAATCATGTGACTCAGACTTACACAGTCCTAAATGAACGATATTGCCAGTGTTGTTGTCCACAATGAAATGATCTTCAGTACTCAACATTCGCGCGACCTCATATGTCTCATCTGCATCTAATTGCAACGCATCTTCATCTTCTTCTTCAGTGAACCGCACTTCAGGGGGGTCTTCAGCCTTCACAGGCAATGCGAATCGTACTTTCATCAGCTTGGTGACACCACTGGCCATGACACATGATCCGCACGTGACACACAAGGCACAGTCGGTTCTAGTCAGTTCTCACATTGAACACCCCTACGATGACACCAGCTCCTGATTATATTGGCCATGAAAATATGAGAGCGATGAGTGGGGGTGCATTTATTGATTACTTAACTATGCGTGCAAGTAGATTACTTTTTCATGCAGGAGATAGGTAGCAGGGTAGGAGATACTAAGAGCCCATATGGCGCACAGTTCATCGAAAATAAATACCGTGTGCGATCTCTATCAACCTGCAGATTTTTGTCGGACCTGGAATTAAAAGGTATTTCCAGGTTCCTGAACGCCAGATTTTGTCACGTTAGATGCCAAATAGATTTTTTGTCCTATCTGACCAAGCGCAACCCATGTAACAATTCGTCTTGCCGACTTTGCAACTTCGTGCTCCAAGCTCCAAGCACTCTAACAAGGTCTGCGCTCAATTCCACAACCTTGCCATCCAATCTACAAGCATATCTGCCTCATCAATAACTGTACGACAACCTACTCACCCACCAATGCCAGCCACCGCAAATACTGGTGCGGAAAGGCCATTCCCGGCCAACCTGCCACTCCTACTACCCCTTCTTCCATCATCCCCTACACGCCCCCGACACTCTTCTCTGCGCTCCGTTCCTTCTATGCGTACACTTCTAAGGATACTGTGGATGAGGGTGCCCTAGCTCCCCGTGTGTTTGTCGACAAGCTACAAGATTGCAATAAACATTTCTGTGGCGCCATACACTCTGAGATGTTACAACAAAGTGGTACTCTCGTGCATCGCCTATTCGAAGGTACACCCACTTTGGAAACCCACTGTCTGACTTGCGAAATGGTGAGCCATTGCCTATCCTTATCTTTGCTTCTTTCATGCCTATGTGCCTCTGCCCTCGTCATCCTGGCGCTCGCGCTCGGTGTTACTTTGAGTAAATGGGGCCTCCCATTGATCAACTGACACAACCTTTGTTTTCGTTCTTAGCAAGATCATACGCCCGGCCACGATGGCCATTGGTCACCTGTAGCGGCAAATATTTGTAGTTACTATTTGCTTGTAGTAGTACACCGCACGACTTCAATGAGATATTGACTTTGATCACATAATAGCCCTTGTAAATGAGGGGTCACAGTCATGCGTGAGTAACAAAATCGATAGCGATATCGAAAAAAACGAGTCTAGAGTCGTATTTATTTTTGGCTGGGCAATCTGACGCGATAATATTGCACAGATCGTGGCAAAGTGTGCTGGACGGTCAAATTGTCGGACTCAATAAATAAAAAATAATTCGAATATATTGAGTGAGACCATGTCTGACAAACCTTGCGCTGGACAGGCTCTAAGTAAATAAAAAATATTTACCAACAACCAAAGTTGAATGGAGAATGTGGAGAATATAAAGTGTCAGTGATGCTCTCAAAAGTGTACCAAAAACATTTGACCGGCAAGCTTATAAACCTCCCCCACCACACATACCATACCATCTATGCCTCCCATCCCAGAACCATCCGCAGGTTGTTCTTCCTCACCATCCATAATGCTCGCAATTGCTGGTCATGAGTAATTGCAACACCCACCGCGTCAACAACTTTGAGTGAGTCGACGATATTAACTCTGATCACTAGTGGTCGATTTTGTCGACTATGACCTCGCTGAGGTTGGCTGCTTTAAAGTAAACGATTGGATTCATAAGCTACAGTAGGGGCCGAACATCTTGCACGCTGCACCGCTTGTTCACCCTCGCCCACCCACGTTGCTGCCACACCCTGCTCGCTCACCCTCCGCTGCCTGAGGTTCCCGTGCCACAGCCCAATCACTGTCGTCTGCCTGTGTTACGCATGCACACACCCTCGCCTGCCTGAGCTTCCTGCTGCTGACCCTCACCCACTGGGTTGTGCACTGCCCTGCTAGTTATTGTCAGGGGTTTGCTCAAGCTGCAGGAATTGAGCACACGGGTAGAACAGGTGCGGGTGTGGGTACCAGTTTCTCTACCTGAGCCCGTCGAGGATGAGTGGGGCATTGCATTCCACCCTGCTCTCCCCCTCAATGGGCATGCACCACTGCCGCCCCTGCCTTCCCTCCCTGCTCGCACACACACTACCCCTCCAGCGTCCCATGGCATACACACAAAAGAGGGGAGGTGTGTGGGAGAGGCGGTAGTGGGTGCCACTGGGTGGTGATGCTGCTCAAGCAGAGGGAGGGGGCATGCTGATCCCTGCAAGCCCCAGCTGGCGTGCAAGGGGTGGGGCGAGGCACGGCCTGGGGAGGAGCAGAGAGGCCTGAGTGGAGGGCACGGGGGGAGGGTGTCTTCCTCCCATGCATTCAGCTTGTGTGCAACTGGGATAAGAGGGGAGCACAGGAGTAGGGCATGGCGCAGCGGGAGGAGAGCAGGGTATGCGCAAACGAAGCGACACAGTAAGATGATGATACAATCCAGATTCAATTTGGCTATGTTTACTGCACAATGGGTGAGACTACTAGTAGCAGAGAAAAGTCCGACATGAGAGCGTCTGAGGGAGCATAAGTGCAGGAAGTGGGACGTGTTTGATAACTGACGGGGTCAGGGACGAGACTAACAAAGGTGAGAGCAATGGGAGGGACGCGACCGAATGTGAGACAGAAAGGGTAGTACAGGATATGGTAGAGCGTTGGTAAGGTGATCACAAGATGATGAATAATAGAGATTCAGTTTGGTTATGTTTATGATTTGATGAACTTACGTAATTTTGAGATTGAGAAGACCTTGCAAAGCAAGGTGATATTGACGTACTCGCCTTGTAACCTGTCGCAAACTTATTTGACATACCGTATGTGTTTGAGAGTGCACCAATGATCACGCTAGCTTCCTTGGTGGCGTTGTTCATAATAGGGGGGTTGGCTGCATCAGCACATGACGGATAATGGATATGCCAAGGTTGACATCAGGGGTTGGGGTGCTGGTTGATGGGTTAGCGGCTCCACATACAGGGAAGGGAAGTAAGGGAGGGTATAGCTCTGAGCAGCCAATACCACCATCGGGTTGAATGTCCTCCTCAACAACAGCAGGTGTTGCGTTGAGAGCATTGATCCTTCTTCTCGCCAACTTCGACCTCGGACAACCCACCAACCTTGATGACGGCAATGCCACCAGAGTTTCAGGAGAAGTTCCTGGAGTTTGATGCGATTGAGGACGCCGGTGGTGGTGTCAGCAATGAGTGAACAAATCTGCTTGCAATGTGACTAAATGGCACACTTCGAACCCTCACCATAAGAATAATAATAGTATCCCCCGTGATCCTTACAGAGCCAGTCATGCCAAGAAGGTCAACTGTTGCAAGCTTATGTCGAGTTCGTCCATGAAAATTGTTCCGCCAGTCAAGATGGCAAAGTCTCCAAGGATGAACCAGCGGTTGTCACCGAAACCAGGAGCTTTGGCAGCACGACTTGAAGTTAGCCATAAAGCTTATTGAGGATGTTGAGCCTCGGCATCCACGCCCTCAGCGATGATGAGCAGTGGGCGAAGGGTTTGCCAGCAGTCTCAGGTAATGGGAGGATGTTGTAGAGGAGAGAGATCTTCTCCGAAAAGAGAACATAGGGCTTTTCAAATTCAACTTGAGATCGGTGATGAAGTAGGAAAAATGCAAACCACATGCCTTCAGTAATCTCAATCTCGTCCTCCGTTGTGCAGTCCACCTTCACGGTGATGACACCCTCCTTGCCGATCTTTTCCATGGCTTGTGCAATGAGGCTGCTGACGTGACTGTCACCATTGGCGGAAATCCACCTGAAAAATCTCAGCAGTTGTCGTGAATGTCTTTGTGTTCAGGGGGCCCGGGAGAAATTCAACAACGCAGCCTGGGAACCACGACGAAGGTCCATTGAGTTGCAGCCAGCAGCGACGCACTGGGTAACACCGTCAGAATAGAAAGCGCGTGCAAGAACTGTTGCCATGGTTGTGTCATCACTGGCCATCTCATTTGTTTGTTGCACAACGTCCCACACTGGCCTGCAAAAAAGTCAATATATACATTGAGGCAACATATAAAAACATACCGTGCACCAAGGTTCTCGAATTTGTCCTTCGCATGAGTGGCCTTGTGTCACGGTTTGACATCGCGCGGACTACTTATCATCACGTTTACGAGGTCTCGGAGTTCGGGACGCTTACTATACGGTTATGACTACGATAGTAAGCCTCAATTAGTCATGGACACTGACGCGTCGCCGGTACTTGGGTTCACCGGTGTTTCAGGTATTATTAGAATGGGCAATGACTCATTACTAGTATAGTTGTACTAGGGTTTAGACTCGAAGCTGCGCTTTAAAGCCAGCGAGTAACTGTATATAAACTATAGTGTTAAGACCAAGGCTCTTCAGCTTGGTCTTCTTGAATCATCACCATCGTCTCTTTTCGTCTTCTCTTCGCATTCTTCCAATCAGTCGATTGAAGCTTATCCCTCGGGATACCCTAGTGTCTATCAAAGCGACCTAGTGGCTGTGCAACTTAGCTAAGTTGCCCGTGTCAGTCAAGATTCATCCGTACACTCGAGTATCACGTCACAGATCGGTTCAAGTCGAACCAGCGTTAGGTGATAACGCTACATTAAGACCAAGCTTCAACGTGGCGTCATCAGAAACTACACGAGAACGGTGTCGCAGCTGTGACGACTTTTGGTTTCAACACAGGGGCGCTGACAACGTACCTCAAAGATTTCGCAAGAATACAGAATACCGGTATAGTAGCACTACAGGCACTACCAGATATCACGCCAGGAGTCGGGAGGATAACCGATCCGTCGCGGTCGAGTTTGTTTACGAGCAATACGTCTGGGTAGAAGTTCGTTGGTCTCAAATAACCGAAGGACACGGAGAGTGGGAAGGTTTCCGAACAGCCTTAGAAGATCTAGGCTGTGACATCTATATCAACGAACTTACACAAGAGGAACTACAAGAGTTGGAAAACGTAGCCAACAAACCAGCATCGACTACACCACCCCCATCACCAAGTACAAAGAGCAACGCGTCTGTTGGAGCAAGATCATCTTCTCCATCACAACAAGGAATCAACTTAGCAATCGCTACAGAAACATTACGCTTAGGAGCAATGGCGACCCTTACCTCTCATGTTCAATCTCGGGCAACCGCGGGAAGTCCATCTGGACAACCAAGTTATTCACTCACTACTTCACCTTTAGCACCGACAGTTATGGCCTTTCGGGCCCTTACCGACCCTCAAAACCAAGTACCTGCCCCAAACCTTCCCGCAGGAGGAGGTGGTGGAGGAAATGGCGCAGGAGGAAATGGCGGAGGTAATGGTGGAGGAGGGGGTGGAGCAGGACCACCTTTTGGAAACCCGCCAGCACAAGTACCAGCAGCGCAAGCACCCGTACCAGCGGCACACGACAAATTCTGTGGCAATCCACCTGCGGTCTTCACGGGAGATTGAGAGAAGGCAGAAGAATTCCTCATGCAATGGAGCCTATACGAAGGAATCAACTCAACTCATTCCATCATGCGCAGTCCCTATCAAAAAGCTATGTTATTTCTCACCTACATCCAGGGTACTGCCGTAACCGAATGGGTAGGATCAATGGTGGCTTGGCTACGAGTCCAAGTCGACGTCAATGGACGAGACCCTCTTGACAACTGGCTGTGGTACAACACCCACTCATCGTTCATGAGACAATACGCAGACACTCTCAAAGAAGAGAAAGCGCAAACGGAATTACGAAGGGGTATTCGGATGGAAAGAGGGGATATCGATGCGTACGTGGCAAAATTCGAACAACTAGTCAGATATGCTGGCTACAACATAGATCAACCAATGGTGCTGGACCTATTCGCAAATGGATTGCCAAACAAATTGCAAGAGACCATCTATCTTCACGACAATCCCACCGATTACGAGGATTGGAAGAGAGCAGCCATCAAACGCCAAGGTCAATATCTCCATTTGAAGAACAAAATTGATCAATACAAAATACAACCTCGGCCATCACCACCAACTCAAACCAATTGGAGGCAGTTTAGACGCCATCCAGATGCGATGGATACGTCTGCCGATCGAGCTAGAGCCCGAGGACAGCTAGCACACGCAGAAGATGTATTGGCACAGCCAAGACCATATCTCAACAATTCGCAACCACCCTTCAAACCTCGCGAAGGATTCCTACGAAGGAGGCAACCTCCCGATCTCAGGGAAGTAATTTGCTATAATTGTCAAAAGAAAGGACACCTCAGTCGCAATTGCTCCCAGCCACGTCAACCAAGAAATCCACCTAAACCCTTTAGCAATTCCAGGGGCATGGAAGTGGTGGATGATCGCTCTGAAATAGGAGAAGATCTCCATATCGCTCAAATGGTGGCCGATAATCGTACCACAGAAGAAAGGAAGAACGATTGGCTGCGAACTGCGGCCAACGAAACCGAAGAATTTAAGGCTATGGCAATGCAGGAGTTGATGGGGAATAAGGATTTTGGGGACGCCTAAACCCGACGGCCTGGGTGAGGGCTCTACGTTGTAATGCTGTATACATAACTCGCTTCCGTTCTATGCGAATTCCAGTATCGATCCGAACCAGCAGCAACAAGGCCGACATAAAAACACTAGTAGACTCTGGAGCAACAGACAATTTCATAAATCCACGATTTGTGAAACGAATGGGGTTGGGCGCAGTTCTATTGCCAAACCCAAAACAATTATTCAATATCGACGATACACTAAACAAAAAGGGATCAGTCACCCATTTTGTCGACTTACAGATATTGACAAAAGGAATTGTCAGGAAAATGAGATTCCTCCTAGCGGATATCGGAAAAGAAGATCTCCTTCTTGGATATCCATGGCTCAGTACCTTCGAACCAAAATTCAGTTGGAAGCATGGCACAATTGACGAAAATGTATTACCAATCGTAATCAAATCATGCCATCCAAAGATCAACGTCAATGTAGTGGCGCGTCTACTCTCAGATGTCGCGAAAGACAATATTGTCGCGAGATTAGGGGAGCATAGCTCTATCAAAGGAGCTGCCACTGATCTCGCCATAGCCGCAGGACCCAAAGATAAAACCCAGATACCGGAAGAATATAACGACTTCAAGAGGGTTTTTAGCGAAGAAGAATCCCACCGATTTCCCCCTGCGTGGGAATGGGATCATGCTATTGAACTCAAAACCAATACTCCGGATCATATCAATTGTTCCATATACGAACTCTCACAATCGGAAGACAAACCGTTACGAGATTTTATTACGGAACAACTCAATAAAGGGTACATTCGACCCTCCAAATCGCAGTACGCTTCTCCGTTCTTTTTCGTCAAAAAGAAGGACGGAAAACTACGCCCCGTACAGGACTACCGGCGGATTAACGAATTCACAATTCGCAACAATTACCCACTACCGTTGATTCAAACTCTCATTAAAGATCTTAGTGGTGCACACATATACACCAAACTCGACATACGGTGGGGATACAACAATATCCGCATCAAAGCAGGAGACGAGCACAAAGCGGCGTTTAAGACGCCATATGGACTTTTCGAACCCACGGTAATGTTCTTTGGATTGACGAATTCTCCCGCCACATTCCAAACCATGATGAATCACATATATCGAGACACGATCGCAAAACATGACGCAAAAGGGACCACTATCCGGGTTTATATGGACGACATCGGTATCGCTACCCGAACGAATATAGTTGACCATGTCAACACAGTTCGGGACGTGCTAACAGTAGCTGCGAAGTACGACCTGTTTTTCAAACCGGAAAAATGCACTTTCCACTCGACGTCTCTTGATTACCTGGGGGTAATCCTTGAAAAAGGGGTAACACGTATGGACCCTGTAAAAATCGCGGGTATCAAAAATTGGCCAACGCCAACCAAGGTGAAGGACGTACGATCTTTTTTGGGTTTTTGCAATTTTTACCGTCTATTCATACGAGGATTTGCGTCAATTGCCAAACCACTAAACAACCTTACGAAGAAGACAACAGAATGGCAATGGGGTTCAACGGAACAACACGCATTTGAAGTATTGAAAAGACGGGTCACAAGCGAACCTGTATTGGCACACCCAGTATTGACAGACCAATTCGAGTTGGAAGTAGATGCTTCAGGTTTCGCGGTGGGAGCAGTATTACTCCAAAAGAAAACTGATGGCAAAAGACATCCCATAGGCTATTACTCCGCAACCCTCAATACAGCAGAACGCAATTATGACATCTACGACCTTGAACTATTAGCAATAGTCAAAGCGTTACGGCATTGGAGGCCTCTACTAGCGGGATCACCCCATAAAATCAAAGTATTCTCCAATCACATGAACTTGCGGTATTGGAGAGAACCACAAAAGATCAGCCGACGGGTTGCGAGGGAAGTACTCGAATTGTCGGAATACGATCTCGAGATTCATCACATAAAAGGGACCGCAAATGGACGAGCAGATGCATTGTCAAGACGACCCGACTATGATCACGGGGAACAAGACAATGAAAATGTTACGGTGTTACCTGATAACATATTCATACGAACCAGCAACACACACCGTACCGGAATGCCTAATCAGTCTTTTGCAACGATCACGATAGAAGAAATGAGGTCGACCAACCACAAAGACGAACAAAACGAAGACACTATCAAACCTTGGGTAGATCCACACAAATTGAAAAAGATCAACGGGGTATGGTATAAAGAAGGCAGAAGAGTGATTACCAAGGGAAGTGAGGAGCGAAAGTCAATTATTGCCGCTCATCACGATACCCCAGTACATGGTCATCCAGGGATCAGCAAAACTGGCAAAATAGTAGAACGATACTATTGGTGGCCAACAATACGACAAGAGGTATTGGCGTATGTTAGAGGTTGCGCGGAATGCCAACGACACAAAATCAACAATCGCCCCATTAGGGCTTCACTACAACCCATATACCCTAAACCGGAAGCTATGCCCTTCGAGACTATCGCTCTCGATTTCATCACTAAACTACCTGTCGCACAGGGATATGATTCAATCCTTACGGTCACGGACCACGACTGTACCAAAGCATCTGTGTTCATCCCTTGTAACGAAGAGATCGACGCGGAAGAAACAGCAGCACTATACATCAAACATGTGTTCATGCGGTATGGATTACCGAGCAAAATCATCAGCGACAGAGATCCCAGATTTGCGTCCAAATTCACAAGGGAATTATGCAAACAACTTGGGATCAAACAGAACATTTCTACGGCATATCATCCTCGTACGGACGGACAATCAGAACGAACCAATCAATGGCTCGAACAGTATCTCCGATTTTGGGTAAACGAACGACAAGACAATTGGAATCTTTATCTTCCAATAGCAGAGTTCACGCATAACAATTGGCCTAACGAAGCCACGGGACAGTCTCCATTCTTCTTATTGATGGGGCATAACCCTCGTGCTGATTGGAATTCAGCGCCCAGTCCCATGCCGCAAGTGGCGTTGCGCCTTGATCAGTTCAAACAGGCACGGGAACACGCTCAAAAACAAATCATCAAAGCCCAGAAGTCATGGGTATCACATAAAGATACGCCCAAGTTCCAAATGGGGGATCGTGTATGGCTAGAAGGGCGTCACCTGAGGACGCATCAGCCAAGCGCCAAGCTTGCGCCCAAACGACATGGGCCTTTCCAGATCATCCAGGTGATGTCCCCTGTCAACTATCGATTGGAATTACCCACCAAGTGGAGCATTCATGACATGTTTCATATCGATCTTCTCACCCCCTATCGCGAGACTTCCTTTCACGGACCAAATTTCCCAAGACCTCCCCCTGAATTAATCGATGGCGAAGAAGAATACGAAATCGAGAAGATTCTAGACCAACGGCAATTCGGCAGAACAAGGCGCAAACAATTTCTTATCAAATGGAAGGGTTATCCAGACTCGGAGTCACAGTGGGTCAACGCCACTGACGTACATGCCCCTGACGCCTTAGCTGAGTTCAAACGGACTCTAAATCCTACCTCCTCACGTATAAAGACAGGTCATTCACTGGACGAAGCACATCAGTTCTTCCTTCGTCGAACAATGACCACTTCCCCTACTGCTGCTTCCACTACTTCACAAACCTCTTACCATCTGCCCACTGTTACCCAGCCTACTTATGCTGAAGTCGCCGCCGCCTTCCGATGCATTGGTCCAGGGGACTTCATCCCCGAAACCCCTGATGTATGCGGACACGACGCTGGAGGATTGGAGGAAGACCAATCGGAGGTGGAGGAGGGAGCTCCTACTCGCGTCGAGAATCTCGTTGTTCCACAGACGCTTATCAAAATTCCAAGCGGCTCCGACCTCAGTGACGTGGTCAGAGTTTGTGGAAGTTGTAAGCAAACCGCCCTGTCATGTCCAGGCCATCCTGACGCCGACGACTCCCACATCCACTACGACTGCGGACAACTCATCTATAACTGCACATGTAACAACGACCCCGTCAAAGTCCCTCCGCCGCCGACGCCTCGATATATCAATGTCGACCCCCCTACCAATGTCATCATGGACCCCGCGACGTCCTGGGGTATTCACATCCGTGCCACCCTCCGAGCTCGAGAAGACAACTCGGACAAAGAAAATCAAGATCCCCGCCAAGTATCGGAATCCCAGGATGAAGGGATACCACTTGTGCCGAGGAGGACGAGGCGAGGAAGAAGATCTGGTGTGGGAGCATCAAAAGAAAGCCCTTGCTTCCCTGATTACCGAGGAGGCGGAGTTCCAGCTGACCAGCAGCGCGCTCGGGACAAGGCTGACGCCCCCGACGGTTTTGAATTAAACATTCCCCCTAGGTTTATTAACTTCCGTATGACGGAGAACGGTCACATCACTGTCGCCAAGTACATTCATGTGATGCCCGGCAACAACCCGATCGTCTACGGATGCATGAAGAAAGGGGGGGAAATTCAACAAGGTGAAGTACACGCCGCTCCTGATCTCGATAACGTGGATAACAACCGCCATTATACGCATACCCAAATGCGGTACTTGCGACAGGATTTTGGTGATCGCCAAGGGGTCGACCTGGCCATGGGGCAGATCCCTGATCGGTCGCTGTGGGCGGAGGTCCTTCGTTACCGGGCTGTTACTAGCCGGTACTCCGAACTGGCGGAACGCATCACTGCTCTGGAAAATGAGCAGTATGCGGTCGGTAACGAAGTCAGGAAGTGTACGCGTCGGTTGGAGGCGGCTAATGGATTGCAGAGGATTATGGACCAGGAAGTTTCTATTAATCGAGGTGCGACCATTATCCCTTGGGTTTTCGAACGTGGACGTTCTGCCTGAAAAAGGGGTAATGTCACGGTTTGACATCGCGCGGACTACTTATCATCACGTTTACGAGGTCTCGGAGTTCGGGATGCTTACTATACGGTTATGACTACGATAGTAAGCCTCAATTAGTCATGGACACTGACGCGTCGCCGGTACTTGGGTTCACCGGTGTTTCAGGTATTATTAGAACGGGCAATGACTCATTACTAGTATAGTTGTACTAGGGTTTAGACTCGAAGCTGCGCTTTAAAGCCAGCGAGTAACTGTATATAAACTATAGTGTTAAGACCAAGGCTCTTCAGCTTGGTCTTCTTGAATCATCACCATCGTCTCTTTTCGTCTTCTCTTCGCATTCTTCCAATCAGTCGATTGAAGCTTATCCCTCGGGATACCCTAGTGTCTATCAAAGCGACCTAGTGGCTGTGCAACTTAGCTAAGTTGCCCGTGTCAGTCAAGATTCATCCGTACACTCGAGTATCACGTCACAGATCGGTTCAAGTCGAACCAGCGTTAGGTGATAACGCTACACCTTGGCAAACGTGATACCATCTAAATCACCATGAGGAATGGCCATGGTAGCAAAATGTTGCTATGAGGAAGAATAGTAGTCTGAGTTAACTCAGAGGTAGGGTAAAAAGGTACATGTACTGTTACGCTCAGACCCTGCTCAACCTGGCAAAGTCAGCAAGCAGCGCAAGTGTCTTCATGAACACTGGAAGAACTGCCATGAGTACCCAGAGGCGCATACCTGGGAGGCATGTGATCAAGCAGACATCGAAGAAGAAGAGGCCGTATGTGCACTCATAGTGGCAGAAGACGACAGCTACCTCACCTATGATGAGGTGTGCAAGGTCCGCCAGCTTGTGAGTAATATGATAACTCGTGGTAGAGTCCCAGATGCTGGCAGGAAGGTTATTACAGGACGGATGAGGGTCACGTGACACGGTCATGTGAAGTAGTCCCAGATCATGGAGCTGACCTAATCAATAAGTCACAGGACTCGCGGTGTAGATGGAATGGTCCCAGGTCACAGTATGTATCTGACCTAACCCATAACTCAGGGGACGTTGGAAGAAGCCATGGAACTTGGCGGAAGACAGTTGTGTCCCGAAGACGACCAACGATGACAGATTGCAATTGTGTGGTGTAAGACCAGCGGCTTGATGTTGGAACAGACTCCAGCGGGCCGTGGCTTGATGTTAGACAGTATTCCAGCGGGCTGGGTTTGATCCCCTTTCGGGTATGTGTTCAAGATGGATTAGTCCAAGGAGCGCCTGTGTTAGCGCCGAGCCATTGCTTATTGATGCGTTATTATTGGCTTACTATTGTGGATGACACTCTCCCCCTATGCTTACCATTATGATTGCTGATTGCTTAGTGTCGCTTAGTCGCGCACTTATTCATGCTTTTTGATGCTTGAACATTCACTTACTCATTCGCTTACTGATGTGATTAGACATTCACTTATTGATGTGTGAGTAATCCTTTGTGATCTTTACTCATACTATGTGTGTCGGCTTCATATCTTGATGGACACTTACTATAAATACTGTACAAGTTGCGCTATGGTTCGCTAGCTTAGTTGTCTTGATATCCACCTGTACTACTCTCAGGAAGATCAGACAGTCTTATAGCAGAGTCATTATTCTTTGTGACTATCTTGTTGCCAACTTAAAGAGTTAGGTGTTGCCACCTTGTAACGAACCTCAAGCTAGGTGGTCTTAGGGGACCTTATTGGTTATTCACCCTTTACAAGTCATTCAAAGTTGTTCCTGAGTTCAGAAGCCGTGCACTTTGCTCAGTGTTGAAACAAGGAAGACCCATCGGATCCAAGTCGGATCAATGTTCAGTGGAAACGTTACATGTACAGTCAAGAAGTGGGAGCCAAGCAAACAGGAATACAATGTGAGGAAAGGAAGAGGGTTCACCCTTGGTGACTTTGGGTCCACCAAACGACTGCTCGATGATAACGTTCCAGTTTATGCAAGACACATCAGCAAACCAAGACACGGTAACAGGAGCAACCAAGAGCAAACGAACCTTTTGGCCCAAGCGTAACACTGACAGCGCTTGCCAAGCATGTCAATGCCTTGAGGATTTTTGTGCGACCCTCATCACATAACTTGATCACCAGGTGGTTCAAAAAAAAAACTTCATTACAGGCCAGAACAATGCAAGTGGCCTTAGCAGAAGCGCAACGGATAGCACAAGACAACGTAGATAAGATGTGATGCATGGCCTGGGTGTAGGAATGTAATGGCCATTCGTGCAACAACAGAATAAGGCAAAACGAGGTTGGTGCGATGCAAAACACACGCTGTCACTTGCGCTGTCAGGTGTTTTTTTTGAACCTTACTTTGTATACAGTACAGTACAGACTATTCCCGTCTTGTGTCTGTAGCCGCTCGATTTTTTCCCATTGTATGCCACATAGAGATGCTCCTACATTCTACATTATTACAGTTGCCAAACCCTAATTCCTTATTGTACAACTGTGGGTCTGTGGGACTATCATTCAAGCATTGCATCATGCATGTGTTCTCTTTCTGATTATCGGCTTCACTCGCACTCATGGTGGGATCATCATGATGGTCTTCTTGGGCGTGACTTTCTGCGTCTTTGCCTGCTCATCAACCTCTGCCTCTTGTGTGACCAAGGTATGCTGTCAGAAGACAGTGAGGCACTCCGTCAATCGATGCATGACTAATTCAAGGCCATAATAGACCGTGTGGAGCCAGTGACTCAGAGTTGGTATGGGAATACAATGTGTCACGGTTTCTGAGCTGGCGGTAGTGAGAGCCCAGGGCAGGGAATGTGTCATTTGAGCTGTAAAAGGAGTGCGGTGGGAGGGTCAGGGAAAACCTAACTAAGGAAATGGATCTACACACATTCGTGACATGTTGAGAAGGAGTACTACGGAAGGTGTCAGCCTTTTCACACAGAGTTGGAAGCAGCAGAGTGGGGGTTGGTGTCACGAGAGGGATAGGTGTGGGTAGTAATTCCAAGCCAGGGAAGGAACCTCACTCCTGTGTGCATGTGGATTCTAGAAATAAAGTGCGTTGGAATTTAACACCGCACGAGGGACAAGTAGAGCAGATCTGACAACTCATTGAGTTTGTCAGCATTTTCTACGTCAACAAGAGAAATGATAGTGTCAGCGAGAGCCGCCACCCTGTGTGGTTGGGTTTCCGTTGATGTGATTGCGACGCGGGACCAGCTCAGGTCTATGGCTTATGGGCGGCGCCTGTGAGGTGTCATGCGCAGAATTCTCAAGGCAGATAGCGGTGACCCTACGATCAAGGGAAGGGTCAGTCTCAGGTGGGAGGTAAGAGATCTTTATGCCAGGTAGGGGTACGGGCCTGTTGACAGTTGGCGCTAAGTGGACACGGGTGATGCCAGTGAGAGAGGACAGACAATAATCGTGAGCATGTATCCCACAGTGTTAAAGCGCTAAATAATCACAAAGCCCCTTAGATGATGTCTTGCGCATCATACAGTAGTGCTGGCGGCCTCTCCGCCCAGTTGCCGACACGATACTCTGTGACACCTGCCCCAGATCTATGTGTCCCTCCCGCACACACAGCACACTCTCAGCTCTCCACTTGTGCACAAGTGAAACTCTATGAGTACTGTAAACGAAAGTGAGCACACGGGTGCCCACGTTCTTCTTGGTCTGGGCCCAAGCTGACAAAGGCACTGATGGTGGTGTTCTATGATGGCAACGCAGCGCAACTTCGGGGTATTTTTTTCATTGCACTGTGGTTAACTTTGCCACTATGTTCTCTGATGCCCTGCCTGCTGCAAGTCTATTCTTTCACTCTTAACAACTTCAGTGGCCAACGTACCACCATTCCCACCCCACAAGGATGCAAAAGACTAGTAACTCGCGCAATGTAACCTCGCAAAACTGGCTAGGCGCAGGCCCTTGCAGTGCCTCATTTCAAGTTTCCATGGCACAACTCCCCACTAACTTAACTTAGTGAGGTAGCAATGGCAAGCTTCGGAGGTCCATCTACTGGATGCTTGGTGCTTGCTCCCACTTCTCCCAGCTCCGTGATGCTTCCATTAAGCCATCTTTCAACCCTCTCCCTGCATACTAGCCTTGCTTCTCTCACCCCCCAGTTCACCGCGCTTCAGCCACTGCGTCACAAACCTTCCCTGGCACAGCTTCTGCTACCAGTCCTCCCACTTTTGTGCGCCATCGCGATGACAGTGTTGAGGATACCCCTCCTGACAAACGCATCCGCAGAGACCACGGCACCCATCATCCTATCAAGGTATGTACTTGCCATAAATTCTTCACGTGTGCCAAGCAGATTCCCCAGTTCCAGCCCTTGTGTCTGCACACACACATTACACCCTCGTACAGTACCCCTGACATAAATCCTCCACCCTGCCTACCCCGCACAACAGCCTCACTCACATGGCCACCATCTCGACCACCATGACTCCCCTTCCCTCTCTCCTGCACGCAGTGGGTGGGTTCGACCTTGTTCTCAGACCACCTGATCTTGTCGATCCAAAACACATGAACTCTCTGTAAGCGTCCAAACTGCGATGCAATGTCATGTTGTATGGGGGATTATAGCAATGAATTTAGTGTCAACACTTGTGTCACTTTATTCCACGGGCAAACTCGAAACGAAGACTACAAATACAAAGAATCCGAGAAAGAGGATGCCACACAACCAAATGGCCACGGTTGCTGTGACGGTCCTGACGACTGACGACCGCAACAGCAACGATGACCACGAGAGCAGCAGTGGTGGTCAGCAAGATACTATCATAGTAGTACTGTAGTACTGTACATATTTTGTATTTACATAGCATTTCACAGGCCTACCCGCGTGTCAACCTGTGCGGGTTCCAGACCCGTACAACCCACCCCTGACCCGCACCAGTACCCACCAAAAACCCGACCCCTCATCACGGGTACAGGTTTTCGAGGGTACGGGTACGGGTTGCTTTGAAAAAACCCATGGGTTACCCATACTGGTAGCTCTCCTCTTTATTCTTTCATATAGCAAAGATGCATATATTAAATCAGATGGGATTTTCAGTCTCCCAGGTTCTAAGCCATCGGAGCAGGCTAGTGGAGCCCTCAGGTGCTCCAGCAGTAAAGGAAATTCTGTCAATGACTTCCTGGGAACTATGGGTACCTCCTTCACCAAACTTTTTCAAAATTTCCACTGCCTTGTTGGCATCATGAAACCAGGATGTGCCAACACTGAGGGCCCTTGTTATGTCAAGCTTGGAAATCTTCTGATATGCACCATTCTGTGAACCAGTTCAGATGAGACAGCAGTGTTGGCAAAGTAAAATGATGCTCACAACTAAGCATGACTTTTGGTAATCCTCCATAAAGTCAACTGCAAAGGTCCAAGATCTCACTGCACTTGGATTATCCTTGATGTGGTTCATAGTCAAGCGAAACTCTTCATATCCTGGGTGGCTCTGAAGCTCTTTCATAAGCCACTCCACAGTTTTATTGGACCGTTCCTGTTTTGAAGGTCTTTTGGTGGGATCTCTTGCTGAGCCATGTGTCCTTCTGGAGGGCTTGGCACCAACATCTGTTGAGCAAGCTTGTCCAGGAGAGGTTTGGCCTGCATCATCAAATGCAGTTGTAGGGTAGCCACCAAGTTTGTTAGCATTGGTAAACATGGGCAATGACTGAAAAATTAGCCATCAGTAATGAAAAATAGGCAAGCACAACCAAGGTGACAAGCTACCACTCACATCTCTGAAAGAAGCATTGTTATTATCTGACATGAAAGGATGAACTGGGTTATCCTTGGAGACACTGGCACTGTCAGTGACCATAAAGTTTGAGCCATTGTTGGTAAAATCAGGCATTGTGTAGCTGGAGATATCAAATGTCAGTGGTTGGCCATTGTTTGAGCCCTTCACACAAGTCAGCTATCCATTACAATTTACAAGCATTTAAGGTGGACAGTGAACTCACATTAAAAAGTTGCCCTTGTCCCATGCCAAGAGGTTCATACGAAGCTGGGTTGATGGTATCAAGTCCACCAATACCATAATTTGGACCTGCTGGGCCTGTTCATAAGGACAAGTGATGCCAGGTCAGGTACCAACACAAACTCACCTGGCTCATTCGAGTTGTTTGATGCATGCAACACGAATGCACCAGGCTCACTCAGTTTGTTTCCTCCCCCCTCGGACGTTGCTGCCCCCTTAGACATTGCTACCCCCTCGGACGCTGCCCCCTCGGACGTTGTTACCCCCTCGGACGCTGCCCCCTTAGTCATTGCTGCCCCCTCGGTCGTTGCTACCCCCCTGGTCGTTGCTACCCCCCCGGTCATTGCTACCCCCCCAGTCGTTGCTACCCCCCCGGTCGTTGCCGCCCCCTCAGATACCACCCCCATGACACTGTGCAAATGGGCCGCGGCGGGTACAGCACAGTGGTCGTCTGGAGGGAAAAACTGAGCAAGAAGAATTGGGTACCCCAACACGGACATACCTGGCTCGTTTGAGTCAGTCGCCACCCCCTCAACAGGTTGCTCTGCACCCACTGAAGCTGCGGCTTGGCCCTTGTCATGGCTTCCCTGCACCTGCCGATCATCACTTGAATGGACTGGCGTGGCGCGGTGGCCATCTGGATGGAAACAGTGAGCAATAGAGAGTCGGTGCCCCAACACGAACGCACCTGGCTCATTCGAGTCGGCCGCCGCCCCCTGAATAGGCTGATCTGCACTCGTTGCAGTCACAGCCTGATCATTGTCAGGGCTTCCCTGCTGATCATCACTTGAACGGGCCCGGTGGTCATCTGAAGGGAAACAGTGAACGATGACGCAGTGACAAGTCACCTAAGTATCCCAACGCCAACGCACCTGGCTCATTAAAGTCGTCCTGGATGGTGAAACCAAACTCTGGATTGAGCAGAGCTGCGCGCAAGGTCGTCATATTAGTCTTTGAGGTGTACCTTCCATATACCGAAGAAGGCCATTTATCTATTTGAGCATGAACAATCCCCTGAAGGGCACTTTTCTTAAGTCCGTGCCTGTGTAGATCTAGTTTGAGCAGACGGCGTGGTATAAGAACTATGTGGGACACTCACAAATCGGACGCTATCAACTGGCGTTCTGTGGGACTGCATTCGGCATCGATAGTGGCGTCGGGCGCGAGCATCCTTGCAAGGCTGTCTTCGTATTGATGGGGCACTTCGAAGGAGTGCAAGTCGGCTCAGGGGCTGAGCGGGTACAAAAGCAGTACAAATATTCAATCCATCCGAAATGTTCGCGCCCCGCCTTCGGGCTTGAGAATGGACAGACCAGGGGCCCGGAGCAACAAATGAAAGAAAACGTATATTTGAAAGGTTCGGCTGTAAGCACGCTTCGAAATGATCCGTGTTATACCAAAAAGAAAATCCGAAAATTACTTAGAGTCCTTAGGGGAGCACGGGCAAAAAAAGCTCCGAACAGACCTAAGCATCCTTGCGAAGTTTCAAGGGTGTCGCTTTCTCGGCTCGGGAGCCCGGAGCAGGGCCTGGCGAACGAAAGGAAGGGAAGAAAACATACATACGAAAGGTTAGACTGAAATGACGCTTTCGAAGGGTTTTGGGTTACACAAAGGAAAAGGTTCGAAATGACCTTAGAGTCCTTAGGGAGAGCCAGCACCGAAAAGGCGTCGAACTGGCCTTAGGGTCTTTTCGAAGTGCTGCCTTCGTGGCTCGCCAGCTGATGCCCGAAAAATGAAAGAAATGGAAAGGTAAACACGTTCGGAAGGTTTGATCGTACTAAGACTTGCTGTGCAAAAACCAACAAAGGGTCCGAAAAGCCTTTAGACTCCTTAGATGGGGGTTGCCGCTAACAGCGCTTTGAAACATCCACAGGATGCTTTCTAGGGTGCGGCCAGCGGTAGCCGGAGCAGCGGTTGCGGCAGCTGGGCGTACGATGCTGAGTGGGTTTGTGGCCAGGCAGGGTGAGCAGGCCTTCATAGAGAGACGCGTAACCTTCATCGTGCGGCATAGCTGTCAGCCTAGCTGAAAGGTGGACGGACGGCGTGAAAGCGAACCAGTCTGTTTAACCCCCACTGGCACTGGCGGCCTCGGCCATTCCTCACCATCATCGCGCGTCTCTGTGAAGGGCCAGAGGGGACACGAAACCGACTTAGGAGCTGTATCGTTGGGCCCCCTCACGAACAGACGGTTTGCCCACAGGTGCCGCTGCAGCGGAGGCGACCGGTGGAGTTGCAGCCACGACCACGCCCCTAATGAGCGGCGGCGTTGAGCGTCTTCGAGAGCGGCGTCGTCGTGGAGGCCAGCCATGTGCGGGCCGTTTGTCACTCAGGCTCACTCAAGAGGCGCAATGGGAGAGTGAGTTACAAGGAGAGCGAGCGTGACAGAGAGCGAGAGCGGACGGATTGGGCGCATGCAAACCATCGATCTACCCGAAACGTCCACACGGCCACTGCCGTACACGATGTATTAGACGCCAGTGGTCACGTCACCAAGAATGTATTTGACGCCCGCGTACGGTCTGTCACGGCGCCACCGTCACACGTCACCCGCATCACCGTGGTGGCCACCGCGACGCAGGGACATCAAGCTAGGCAGTCTTGGGGAACCTTATTGTGTTGAAGCAAGGAAGACCCTTTGGATCCAAGTCGGATCAACGTCAAAGTGGAGATGTAACACTAGGGTAGTCAGAGACTAATCCTTCAGTTGAAAGACTGGAATGACAATGAGATAGAGAAGATGAGAAGACACACTACAAGTCAAAAGACTTGTGTCATTAGAGAGAAGATTGATTGGTGATGATCCAAGAAGACCAAGCTGAAGAGCTATGGTCAAGTAACTATGGTTTATATACAGTTACACACTGGCTTTAAAGCACAGTTGGAATCTCAAACCCTACTATCGTGATACTAGTATCGAGTCATTGTCTGAGCTAAAAATACCTGAAACACTGGCTAACCCAAATACTGGCAACATGTAAGTGTCCATGACTAATGAGAGCTTACTATTGTAGTCATAACCATATAGTAAACATTCCGAAACTCTGAGAACACATCAGCTTGATGAATAGTAAGTCAAACATGACATCATGGCTGAATTGCCTTGTAGTTTGAACACAGCATACTTTAACTTGCCCTGGTGAGTCAGAAGGTTTGCATCAAAGGTTACTGCACTGTATGACTCAAGGTATAACTCAACACAAAAAAATGTGATTGCATCATACACACCCCTCAGTCACAACAAAATGGAGAAATATTGAAAAGCCTGAAAAGAAAGGGGACACCCTGAGTGACTCACCCAAGACTGAATTACTGGACACTGAGAATATAAATACTGTACTCTATTGTCATCAAAATTCCAAACCATTTTGCATGTGAGGGAAAGTGTGAGTGAGCTTTGTACTATGTGCATAAAAGAACAGCATGTCTCGAGGTTGGTACAAACCAAAGGAAAAATAAAGTGTGACAATTATGGACACAGTGCAAATGGGTCATGAGTGAGGAATGTTAATTAGTGATTAGGAATGCACATGGGCAATGTCTGTACAGGAGACAAGCCAATTCAATGCTGCATGTGAATAGCAGAACTACAGTATATATTCACCTGTACAGGAGACAAGACAGCTGGGGTGAACAACTACAGGGATACTCAAAGGTAAAGTAAATAGATGCTTGCCTCAGTACTGCATGCGAATAGCAGAACAGAGATGCCACATACAATTGAAGGGGTTTGTTTATAAGTAGGCAAAAAGTAGCAACTGTATATTACCAAAGCATTCCACCTCCACACAGGGATAATGCATGATGCTGTGGTCATTAACATGGGGAGGTGGTATAGTACTGGCACAGGGATCAGAAAGAATGGGATTCAAATATAAAGGTAACACCAAGGGTAACACAATGCGCAGGTTTGCATAACACCTCATCAGAAATCTGATGGTAATTAAATGGAATGAGATACTTCAACCTTGACTTCAACATAAAGGCCCCACCACTCATGTGCAATGTGAAAGGACAAACTAGAAGTTTTCAAGAAATGTAAATCGCGAGTCAGAAGATGCTACTAGTTAATGTGGACATAAAGTGAAGAGGCGAGAATGGTTGCGAGCGTGATACCACGCACTGGCAGGCGCGGATGTTTACGTAATTTTGTTCTCTGTTTCTTAACCCCATCTGTGCCTCTTTAACTTTTGACGATGAGTACTACGACCGACCCACTCGACGCCCTCCGCGCGGCCATCAGTTCAAATACGAGATCACACCCCTGACATCCTCTGGCGCTCCCGCCGGCACACTACGCTCCGCGACGCAGCTACGTCTCTCCTCCGCAACGACGCTATCGAAGAGCGCACCGACCCGTCTACGCAAGGCCTGGAGCAGCACGACGGACCCAAGCGCGCAGGCAGATGGTTTCTTCATATTCAAAGCAGTGTACCTCACTTGGTCTCTGCGCGACACACCGGGCGGGGAGTACATGCGCCAAGCGCTGGAGCATGGTTTGCCTGCGGGCGGGTTCGTTAGCCTTACGGAGCGAAAGAGTATCGTCGGCTGGCTTCGCCGCTCTATTCGCTCTCGACAGGTCGTTCCGCTATCGGGTGCGTGCTGTTCTTGCTTTACTCCTCTGTTGTCGTCTGTCCCATGTGGCGAAGAGTCAACCACGCCACCGGGCTCACCGCCACCGTGCGCATACTGCCATCTTTACGCACCGTCGGCTTCGACTGCACATGCGCAGACGTCGACACCATCGTCGGGCTGCTCTCTTGGAGACAAGCGGCGACCTCGTCGCCTTCTAAACGGCGCTATGTGCTCGATGCTGTGGAGGTGGAGGTGGGGAAGAAGATCCGCCAGGATGATGCCGAGCTCCGCGACCACAACGCCATGCTACGTGGAATAAAGAACAATGTGCGCATTTATTATGCGTCTCGCTTTTCAGGCAGAGACCCACCCTCATGTGCCATGTGCAGAAGACGTCTCTCGTTCCCGTGCAGGTACTGTGTCTATTGTGAAGGCCGGATCGGACGTTAATACGCCCCATGGACTGATGTATCACCCCCCATTTTGGTAATCTACTCCTGTGCGATTCATGAGATCCAGAAGGCGTCCCTTTCTGATATGAGGTTTACCATCTTATTCGCTGTCTGGTGCCTGAGAAGGACGATGATAAGCTCTCCTCAACAAAGTGGCGTCTAATCTCATTGGAAGATCCGCCCACTAACATGTAGCCTCAGTTTGATTACGTGCATTCTCGGTTTGATATCATGCAATCTCAGTTAGATAGCGTGCAAACTTGGTTCGACAGCCTTACCCAAGATCTCACCAATCGCATCGGAAAGATGGAGCAGTTCCATTCCACAAGCTTGCCGCTCCGCTGCAAAGACGGCGTAGTTAAATCCTTTCTTACAATTGGTCTCAAGCATACTGTAGATGTGTGGTAAGTCGTTATTGTGCCTGAGTATCCAAACGTTTTCATTCCGACCTTGAGCTTGATCGATCTATCTTCCAAGTACATGCATCAGGTAATTGGGTATCCATTTCTGTATTGCTGTGCCCCAGAGGGTATAAACGAGCGTACAGCATCTTATGTGGCCCTTCACTAGCTTCACTCGACGGGCGCGCTGTTACACTGCCATGCACAGAGCAAGTCCGATCCAGTGCAAACGGTTTTCTGTGCGGTCATTGGTTCTGAGCTGAGTTTTTCGAGTCACGCTCGCGAACACTCGCTCGTCTTCAAAGGACTCAAAAATATCACTTGGTTCAAAAAGGACTCCAAATTCTCCGATTCTCCGTTCTCCACTACCCTGTCAGAACTAACGATTACCACCTTTATACCATCTTCCCATCATTATTAACCAATCTTCACCATACACATTGGGTCCGACGCAAAGTAATTTGTCTTTTTAGTAATTTGAAGGGGATAACCATGCGGTGCCAGTGGCCACACTCTGTATCGGCGTCGTGCCCTATACCTCAAAGGTTCAAACTTAATCTTGTTCAGCCGATTAGGCGGTGTGAGAACTTCACTTCTACGTGAGCTACAAAAGATACGCCAGTATCATGATTACAATAACTTCCCCGTCGACGCCCCCCTAATGTCAGTGCCCCCCCAGAAGTACGTGATGCGAAGCCTCAACCGCAAGAAGTGACAGTGTGCTGACCTTCAATAGACTTTCCCGTACCCAACACGTTCAAGTTTCGCACCACCAAGTCATTGCCAGCCGGACTACACCAGGCGAATGCGCTAGAAAAGGTACATATTCCGCGCAGCAGTTGCTTCACTTACCGACTCTTTCCTTTCTTCAACAAGTGCCGATTGAGAAGCTTTCCAAAGAAGTGCTTCTGAAAGTATTTCGTTATTACCTGGACGCCTCTCCACAATTCTGGCCAACGCTTGTGCATATATGTTGCAAGTGGCGACATATCGTATTTGAGTCACAACGGTCGGGACTATACATCTTCGACTGTTCTGTACTACTGGAACGCCTGTCTTGAAGGTACTACTAGCAGCCCTCTGGCCCGCATTGCCTATCAACGTGGTGTACTGTGGACCTCTTGCACTCGATCCGCCAGCTTCCGAGGACAAGGACAATATCATGGCCGCACCCACTGGTAATCAGTCTGACCACGTCAGGTCTATTAGCCTCACCGTCACAAGCTCGCTCCTGGCTCAGCCTAGTGCTGTTCAGTGGGGCCCACGACCTCGATGTCTCCACTTGACTACGAGCTCTATTCATGCACTCCCTCACCTTCAAGTTCTTCGTTCTTTCAGGAATCTTGTAGACCTCCAGCTTCAAGATGTTCCCGTCCCTGGGAATTTCTCACTAGAAGCGCTCACAGATGCATTGTTCGGGATGGCCCAACTTAGGTCACTTTCACTCTATCTCCTCTCCACCGCCGATTACCCTGCCTCCTTTCCTGCACCACAGCCACCGCATGGGGGACGCGTTGTTCTCCCTGCTCTTACCCATCTTAATTTTCAAGGAATCACTGAGCACTTGGGAGGTATTGTGGTCAGAATCGATGCTCCTCACCTCCGTGTTATTGAAGTCACATTCTTCAATGAAATCACATTCTCCGATAATTCCATCTTTGATATTTCAGATTTTATCAACAGGATAGAAGTGCATCAGTCACATCGTCGAGCAGACATCATATCTTCTGTGCGTGCGACCTGCATCTCCTTAACGCAGCCAGGAGCTCCCACGTGCCTTAAATTGCACCTCCTCTGCGAGCCAATACGAGAGCAGCTATCCTCCATGGCTCTCATTTGCATCCGTTTTTTTTCCCCATTCCTTTTCAATGTAGAAGATCTACGTGTCAGCGCGATGCGACCACCAAGCGGACAGGATGACAAGGACTGTCATCTATGGCGGGGACTTATTTGCCGATTTCAAAGTGCCAAATGGTTTCGTATAGCCGGCTGCCACTCTGAAAACATATTGTGCGCCTTGCGACCAGTCAGACCACCAGACATGTGGCGCGAAACTGTGCTACCTTCCCTGCACAAGCTCTACCTTATGCAGCCGAGGCCACTTCATGCGCATCTGAGGGAGGCGGTAGCGTCATTCATGATTTCACACCGGTTGTCCGGTCATCATATAGCGGTGGAATATGAGCGACTATCCCTACGCGGAATAGGTACATCATATGCTCAGTGCTGCCACCATTGGTCGCTAACTCGTTTGAAATAGGAGCTATTCCTCAGCAGCTTACAATTGAGGTGCTCTCCAACGACATCCTTCTGAACATATTTCGTCTTTGTCTAGATGCCGCTCCTCAATTTTGGCCTACACTCACGTGGGTGTGTCAAAGATGGCGACAGATAGTACTTACATCGCCTCTGGGTCTAAATCTTCGACTCCACTGCACGCACGGAACGCCTGTTTTGAAAGTTCTAGACTACTGGCGCGCCTTACCCATCATCGTACAGTACGGGGGGCTTCCAAACCTTGATCCCCAGCTCCCGAGGACGACGACAATATCGTTGCCGCACTAAGGCAATCCGATCGCGTTCGTTCTATCAGTCTTACTGTCATGAGCTCACTCCTCGAAAAGCTTTCTGCAATTTCCGAGCCATTTTCGGAACTAGAAGAAGCCGCATTTCTGTCTCGAGATAACACACGGTCGACCCTCCCGGACACTTTTCGATGGGGTTCTCGCCTCCGTACTCTCCATTCGACAGGGATTGCCTTTCCCTCATTCCCGAATCTACTTTCACCCTGCCAGGACCTCATCGATCTCCGACTCGAAGAAGTTCCTAATGCGGGGTACTTTTCCCCGGATGAATTTGCAAATGCCTTATCTGGGATGAATCAGCTTCGATCACTGTCACTACATTTCCTTTCGTTTCCCCGCCGTCGAAACTACCTCCGCGTACCTCCGCCGCCAGGGGGACGTGTTGTCCTCCCTGCTCTTACTTGCCTCAAATATAGAGGAATTAGCAAGTATTTGGGTAGCCTGGTGGATAGAATCGACGCACCTCGTCTCGGGGATATTGACATCACTTTCTTTAGCCAACCAACGATGGCGCTTCGGAACTTGGCCGATTTATCAAACGGACAGGAATGCCGACGGCACTCAGTGGAGCATTTGTTCAAACCTCCGCACATGCCATTTCCATCTCCTTTACCAACTCAAACCCCTCTACACCTCTTCAATTAAAAATACCGTGCAAGCAGTTAGACTGGCAGTTGTCCGCCTTGGCTCAAGTTTGTGGCCATTTTTCGCCAATACTATTCCATGTGAACGATCTAAGCATCGATACTACCCAGTCATCAAAGCAGGATGACGTGGATGGAGAACAGTGGGCGGAGTTCATCCGTGCATTTTGCAACGCACAAGACTTTCGTGTAGTTGGCGTACATGAGAAGGACATATTACGTTCTCTGCTTCCCACGGATGGGTTGCACACAACCGGCACAACTCCGCTCCCTTCCCTGCTTAACCTTCATATTGCGAAGCTCATGGCGACGGGTGCGTCGTCATGGGATGCTGTTCAGTCACTCATCACATCGCGATGGCTTTCTGGCCGTCCCGTTCACATATTTCCGCGAGTGTGCTCATGTCACATCTGCTATGCCCGTTTCAGTGACCAGCCAGAACTCAAATCACACCTTATAGAGAGGCATGCATACCAAATCGTATGCTCTTATTGCGGCGAACCGACGATGAGGTCTCCAGAATACAGTCATCCATTATTCCGAGAACACGTTAAAAGCAAACATCCTGAAGTCGCGCGCAGAGACCAACACTCATTCAAATTGTCACTGGCAACGGCTCCCAGCCAATTTGACTGTCGCATTGACCAATGGCACGGTTCTCTGCGCGCGCCGGTCATCGTCGCACCCTCTCCCACGACCACGGCGCCGCACTCCTGATAGCTAACGATTCCGACACCTGGCAGTGACGAGATCTAACTGCAGCCTACATATATCCCCGGCCGTCATTCTTCCTACCGTTCCATGAGTATGCCTGTCTAGTTTTCCTTGTCCCGTCTCCTTTTCATTTTTCTTCAGGGGGAAGACACAGTGTACGCTAATGATTCTGCCTTGGCATGTTATGTACGAGATGAGAATATTATGTGCGAGTGATTGCTGAGTGATTGCCAACTACAGCATGCCCACGACGCGGCCGATCCGTAATTTACTCGCATGCGACGACTCGGATTCATACAGCGGCTACATCGCCTTGTAGTTTGAAATGAGGTACTATAGTACTGTACGCCGGTTTGTCAGAAGTGTTGCATACACGGGTTGACAGTACTGCATGGTAGAAAAATGCAATTGCATATCACACATATTAATGTCACAACATAAAAATAGAAATATCGCAAAGAAAAGGAAGGGGACAAAGAGACTCTCTTTGTGAGCCACTGCTTAGCTTTCCGTGACCGGTTCTTTGTGGCGCCGAGGGTGAAAGCGGTCGACGCAACGTGCAAATAAACTGGATGATTTGGATATCGGTAGCTGGCAGCAGGAAGGAATGAGAAATACTGCATAGCAATTGGGCTGAAGCACGAAGTGCTTCTTGGCCGGGGATAATAGGTTCAAATGTCGGACTCGGAGGCGACGTCGCGCTGGGTGGGCCGGGCCTTACGGAGCCTGGAGCCAGAGCGGATGAGAGTCAGAAGATGTGATCCTCATAATCGATCCTGCATCAAAAATTAACAGGCATGGCAGGTGGGTGAAAGAAAGTGTTCTCGTGTTTCAAACCAGCCGAGGAAGTGAGAGGACAGAGTGTGGGACTGAGTCGCGGGAAAGAGGGATGAACCCGTGCGGGCCGTGCCAGCCTATCTGTTCACAGAAAGACTCCGCTCTTTGTCTAACGCTCGTCCCTTGCTTCGCCTTAGACCAGCTAACCCATGACTGGACGAAGGACCAATGGACTGATATGGAAAGAAAAAAGTACAAACCCGGCATTTTTCCCGAATAGTAATCGCGAAGACGCTATTACTGTACTAAAAGCGGACATAATGCGAAGTGATGAAAATGAGGCCACTCGCCTATACCGTGTTGAGTCTACTATACTGACCATGCCACTCTTCAAGACGGATGCTCACGTAAACCTTTTTACTTGTTTCCCACTAACCAAGAGCCTCTTTAACTTTTGACGATGAGTACGACCGATCGCGCGGCCATCAGTTCAAAATAAGAGATCACGCCAGTGACGTCCGCTGGTGCTCCAACCGGCACACTGCGCTCCGCGATGCACCTACGTCTCTTCTCCACAACGACGCTACCGTAGAGCGCGCCAACCCGTCTACCCAAGGCCGGGATCAGCGCGACGGACCCAAGTGAGCAGGCAGACGGTTTCTTCATGCTCGAGGCAGTGTACCTCGCCTGGTCGCTGCGTGAACGCCGGGTGGAGAATACATGCGCCAAGCGCGCGAGCACGGCCTGCCTGCGGGCGGGTTTGTCAGTCTCACGGAGCGCAAGAGTATCCTCGACTGGCCCCTCAGCGCCATTCTCTCTCTCGCCTGATCGTTCCGCTATCAGGTGCGTACTGTCTTACTTTTACTCCTCTGTTGTCGTCTGTCCCATGCGGCGAAGAGCCAACTACGCCACCGGGCTCACCGCCACCGTGCGCATACCGCCGTCTGTATGCACTGTCGACTTCGACTGTACATGCGCAGACGTCGACACCCACGTCGGGCCGCTCTTGCGGAGACAACGCGGCGACCACGTCGCCCTCTAAAAGGCGCTATGTGCTCGATGCTGTGGAGGTGAGGAAGAAGATCCGCCAGGACGAGGTCGATTTTCGCGACCACAACAACGTGCTACGTGGAATCAAGAATGATGTGCGCATATATCTCCCTTGTTGCTCATTCAGACAAATACTCACCCTCATGTGGCATGTGCACAAGACGTCTATCGCTCCCGTGCTGGTACTGTATCTATTGTGAAGGCAAGCTCGGACGTTAATACGCCCCATGGACTGATGTACCACCCCACATTTCGGAAATCTATTCCTGTGTGATTCGTGCGATGCAGAAGGCGTCCCTGTGCTGTTGCGAAGCTCCGGGAAGCACACCGGCTCATCATTTCATTCACCTTCTGGCGCCTGAGAAGGATGATGATTCGCTCTCTCCAACGGAGCGGTGTCAGATCTCGTTGGAAGACTAGCTCATTAACATGCAGCCTCGGCTCGATAACGTGCAATCTCGGCGGGCCCTTTGGGTCTAAGTATGATTCCTTTTCATATCTCCACTGAACTCTCGGCGTCTGACGCCCCCTATTAACCTGTACTCACGCCTCGTCGCACCCGGGCCTCCTGCAAAGGTGCCCCCACTTATTATACGTTCTCCCTGACTCGTGATCTAAATTTTACGTTTTGGGCCACCTCGTTTTACGCGATTCTCCTGTACATTGTACTGTAGTGGTTCCTAGCTACGACCGGTCCTAGTCCTTGGCTTGTATTCCGGAATACAAATTGGTTTTTTATTTATTTAAAAAAACGTGCAATCTCGGTTCGGTGATCTTACCCAGTGCATCGGAAATATGGAGTAGCTCCTTCACATGCTTGTCGCTGCCATGATTGCGGGAAGATCTACATAGTTAGACCATTTCTTTCAATTGGACTCCATCGTATCGTAGTTGCGCAGTATAGTAGTCACACTGGCAGGGCCCGAGCATCCAAATGATTTCATCTCCGAACATCGGGCAAATTTGGTAAAAAAACATCGCATTGCTGTGCACCAGAGGGGGTCAGCATGTCGAGGTTGGTGTAGTATCCTATGTAGCTTTTCACTCCACATTGGTCATGTTAGGGAAATGCGGAGGGCACGCTGTCTCACCGCCAATGCACGAAGTTCGATTCAGGGCAAAGGGTTGTCTGTGACTACCATTGGCTCCGAGCGGTGTTTCCCGAGTCGCTTATGCGAACACACTTGTCTTCAAAAGACTCAAAAGTTTCCGGAATATCAATCAGTTCATAACAAAAGGACTCGGATTCTCTGTTCTCCAACACCATGTCAGACCTAACATTCCCATTGTCCCCTTTGTACCATCTTCTATATTAGCAATCTATCAGGCCGTACACCGTTGAGTCCAAGTAGATTGCCTTTAATTGATGGTCATAGCAATGCGATGGCCCCCGGTGTATGTGAGGCATTAATGCGAGCTCGTATGTGGCGAGTTGTTGTCGGCCCGTATGTTTCAAATCTTGTTCAGCCAACTGGGCAGTGTGAGAACTTCATTTCTACGTGTTCTACAAAAGATGCGCAAGTATCATGATTATAGTAACTTCCCCATCGATGCTCTCCCCATGCCAGTGGCCCCTCAGAAGTAAATGATCTGACGCCTCCACTGCAAGAGGTGACACTGTACTGACCTCCCAATACTAGACATTCCCGTACCCGACACGTTTCGAGCCCCAAAGCCGTTGCTGCACCAAGTGAATGCCCTAATAAAGGTACATATTCCACTCAGCGCTTGTGTCACTTGCTGAATGTTTTCCTTTCTTCAACAAGTGTCGATCGGGAAGCTTTCCAATGAAGTGCTTCTGAGAATATTTCGTTATTACCTAGATGCCTCTCCACAATTTTGGCCAACGCTTGTCCATATATGTCGCAGGTGGCGACATATCGTATTCGAGTCTCAACGGGCGGGAGCT